>BRZY01000001.1:16280694-16515694 GCA_030159175.1 Glycyrrhiza uralensis | reverse complement strand
CAATGGCCTTCTTTGGACCAAGTTCGTCTCGTTCGTCCATCTTCGTCCTCCAGTTAGATCCGTTGGCCTTCTTTGGACCAAGTTCGTCTCGTTTGTCCTTCTTCGTCCTCCAGTTAGATCCGTTGGCCTTCTTCGGACCAAGTTCGTCTCGTTCGTTCCTCTTCGTCCTCCCATTAGATCCGTTGGCCTTCTCTGGACCAAGTTCGTCTCTTTAGTCCCTCTTCGTCCTCCCATTAGATCCGTTGGCCCTCTTCGTCTTCCCATTTGATCCAATAGCCTTCTTTGGACCAAGTTCGTCTCGTTCGTCCGTCTTCGTCTTCCCATTAGATCTGTTGGTCTTCTTTGGACCAAGTTCGTCTCATTAGTCCCTCTTTGTCCTCCCATTTAATCCATTAGCCATCTTTGGACCAAGTTCATCTGGTTCATCCCTCTTCGTCCTCCCATTTGATCCATTGGCCTTCTTTGGACCAAGTTCGTCTCCTTCGTCCGTCTTCGTCTTCCCATTAGATCCGTTGGCCTTCTTTCGACCAAGTTCGTCTCGTTCGTCCGTCATCGTGCTTCCATTAGGTCCGTTGGCCTTCTTTGGACCAAGTTCGTCTCGTTCGTTCCTCTTCGTCGTCCCATTAGATCTGTTGGCCTTCTTTGGACCAAGTTCGTCTCGTTCGTCCATCTTCGTCTTCCCATTTGATCTGTTGGCCTTATTTGGACCAAGTTCGTCTCGTTCGTCCATCTTCGTCCTCCCATTTGATCCGTTGGCCTTCTTTGGACCAAGTTCATCTCGTTCGTCCATCTTCGTCCTCCCATTTGATCTGTTGGCCTTCTTTGGACCAAGTTCGTCTCCTTCGTCCGTCTTCGTCTTCCCATTTGATCGGTTGGCCTTCTTTGGACCAAGTTCGTCCCATTCGTCCATCTTCGTCCTCCCATATGATCCGTTGGCCTTCTTTGGACCAAGTTCGTCTCCTTCGTCCGTCTTCGTTTTCCCGTTAGATCCGTTGGCCTTCTTTGGACCAAGTTCGTCTCGTTCGTCCATCATCGTGCTTCCATTAGGTCCGTTGGCCTTCTTTGGACCAAGTTCGTCTCTTTAGTCCCTCTTCGTCCTCCCATTAGATCCGTTGGCCTTCTTTGGACCAAGTTCGTCTCGTTCGTCCATATTCGTCGTCCCATTAGATCCGTTGGCCTTCTTTGGACCAAGTTCGTCTCGTTTGTCCATCTACGTCCTCCCATTTGATCCGTTGGCCTTCTTTGGACCAAGTTCGTCTCCTTCGTCCGTCTTCGTCTTCCCATTAGATCCGTTGGCCTTCTTTCGACCAAGTTCGTCTCGTTCGTCCGTCATCGTGCTTCCATTAGGTCCGTTGGCCTTCTTTGGACCAAGTTCGTCTCGTTCGTTCCTCTTCGTTGTCCCATTAGATCTGTTGGCCTTCATTGGACCAAGTTCGTCTCGTTCGTCCATCTTCGTCTTCCCATTTGATCTGTTGGCCTTCTTTGGACCAAGTTCGTCTCGTTCGTCCATCTTCGTCCTCCCATTTGATCCGTTGGCCTTCTTTGGACCAAGTTCATCTCGTTCGTCCATCTTCGTCCTCCCATTTGATCTGTTGGCCTTCTTTGGACCAAGTTCGTCTCCTTCGTCCGTCTTCGTCTTCCCATTTGATCTGTTGGCCTTCTTTGGACCAAGTTCGTCCCATTCGTCCATCTTCGTCCTCCCATATGATCCGTTGGCCTTCTTTGGACCAAGTTCGTCTCCTTCGTCCGTCTTCGTTTTCCCATTAGATCCGTTGGCCTTCTTTGGACCAAGTTCGTCTCGTTCGTCCATCATCGTGCTTCCATTAGGTCCGTTGGCCTTCTTTGGACCAAGTTCGTCTCTTTAGTCCCTCTTCGTCCTCCCATTAGATCCGTTGGCCATCTTTGGACCATGTTCGTCTCGTTCGTCCATCTTCGTCTTCCCATTTGATCCAATAGCCTTCTTTGGACCAAGTTCGTCTCGTTCGTCCGTCTTCGTCTTCCCATTAGATCTGTTGGTCTTCTTTGGACCAAGTTCGTCTCGTTCGTCCGTCATCGTGCTTCCATTAGGTCCGTTGGCCTTCTTTGGACCAAGTTCGTCTCCTTCGTCCGTCTTCGTCTTCCCATTAGATCCATTGGCCTTCCTTGGACCAAGTTCGTCTCGTTCGTCCGTCATCGTGCTTCCATTAGGTCCGTTGGCCTTCTTTGGACCAAGTTCGTCTCGTTCGTCCCTCTTCATCCTCCCATTAGTTCCGTTGGCCTTCTTTGGACCAAGTTCGTCTCGCTCGTCCATCTTCGTCTTTCTTTAGATCCGTTGTCGTTCTTTGGACCAAGTTCGTCTCGTTCGTTCCTCTTCGTCGTCCCATTAGATCTGTTGGCCTTCTTTGGACCAAGTCGTCTCGTTCGTCCATCTTCGTCTTCCCATTTGATCCGTTGGCCTTCTTTGGACCAAGTTCGTCTCCTTCGTCCGTCTTCGTCTTCCCATTAGATCTGTTGGCCATCTTTGGACCATGTTCCTCTCGTTCGTCCATCATCGTGCTTCCATTAGGTCCGTTGGCCTTCTTTGGACCAAGTTCGTCTCGTTCGTCCATCTTCGTCCTCCCATTTGATCTGTTGGCCTTCTTTGGACCAAGTTCGTCTCCTTCGTCCGTCTTCGTCTTCCCATTTGATCTGTTGGCCTTCTTTGGACCAAGTTCGTCCCATTCGTCCATCTTCGTCCTCCCATATGATCCGTTGGCCTTCTTTGGACCAAGTTCGTCTCCTTCGTCCGTCTTCGTTTTCCCATTAGATCCGTTGGCCTTCTTTGGACCAAGTTCGTCTCGTTCGTCCATCATCGTGCTTCCATTAGGTCCGTTGGCCTTCTTTGGACCAAGTTCGTCTCTTTAGTCCCTCTTCGTCCTCCCATTAGATCCGTTGGCCATCTTTGGACCATGTTCGTCTCGTTCGTCCATCTTCGTCTTCCCATTTGATCCAATAGCCTTCTTTGGACCAAGTTCGTCTCGTTCGTCCGTCTTCGTCTTCCCATTAGATCTGTTGGTCTTCTTTGGACCAAGTTCGTCTCGTTCGTCCGTCATCGTGCTTCCATTAGGTCCGTTGGCCTTCTTTGGACCAAGTTCGTCTCCTTCGTCCGTCTTCGTCTTCCCATTAGATCCATTGGCCTTCCTTGGACCAAGTTCGTCTCGTTCGTCCGTCATCGTGCTTCCATTAGGTCTGTTGGCCTTCTTTGGACCAAGTTCGTCTCGTTCGTCCCTCTTCATCCTCCCATTAGTTCCGTTGGCCTTCTTTGGACCAAGTTCGTCTCGCTCGTCCATCTTCGTCTTTCTTTAGATCCGTTGTCGTTCTTTGGACCAAGTTCGTCTCGTTCGTTCCTCTTCGTCGTCCCATTAGATCTGTTGGCCTTCTTTGGACCAAGTCGTCTCGTTCGTCCATCTTCGTCTTCCCATTTGATCCGTTGGCCTTCTTTGGACCAAGTTCGTCTCCTTCGTCCGTCTTCGTCTTCCCATTAGATCTGTTGGCCATCTTTGGACCAAGTTCCTCTCGTTCGTCCATCATCGTGCTTCCATTAGGTCCGTTGGCCTTCTTTGGACCAAGTTCGTCTCTTTAGTCCCTCTTCGTCCATCCATTAAATCCGTTGGCCTTCTTTGGACCATGTTCGTCTCGTTCGTCCATCTTCGTCTACCCATTTGATCCAATGGCCTTCTTTGGACCAAGTTCGTCTCGTTCGTCCATCTTCGTCCTCCAGTTAGGTCCGTTGGCCTTCTTTGGACCACGTTCGTCTCGTTCGTTCCTCTTCGTCCTCCCATTAGATCTGTTGGCCTTCTTTGGACCAAGTTCGTCTCGTTCGTCCATATTCGTCTTCCCATTAGATACGTTGGCCTTCTTTGGACCAAGTTCGTCTCGTTCGTTCCTCTTCGTCCTCCCATTAGATCTATTGGTCTTCTTTGGACCAAGTTCATCTCCTTCATCCGTCTTCGTCTTCCCATTAAATCCGTTGGCCTTCTTTGGACCAAGTTCGTCTCGTTCGTCCCTCTTCGTCCTCCCATTAGATCCATTGGCCTTCTTTGGGCCAAGTTCGTCTGGTTCGTCCGTCTTCGTCTTCCCATTAAATCCGTTGGCCTTCTTTGGACCAAGTTCGTCTCCTTCGTCCATCTTCGTCCTCCCATTAGATCCGTTGGCCTTCTTTGGACCAAGTTCGTCTCGTTCGTCCCTCTTCGTCCTCCCATTAGTTCCGTTGGCCTTCTTTGGACCAGGTTCGTCTCGCTCGTCCATCTTCGTCTTCCTATTAGATCCGTTGTCGTTCTTTGGACCAAGTTCATCTCGTTCGTTCCTCTTCGTCATCCCATTAGATCCGTTGGCCTTCTTTGGACCAAGTTCGTCTCGCTCGTCCATCATCGTCTTCCTATTAGATCCGTTGCCGTTGTTTGGACCAAGTTCATCTCGTTCGTTCCTCTTCGCCGTCCCATTAGATCTGTTGGCCTTCTTTGGACCAAGTTCGTCTCGTTCGTCCATCTTCGACTTCCCATTTGATCTGTTGGCCTTCTTTGGACCAAGTTCGTCTCGTTCGTCCATCTTCGTCCTCCCATTTGATCCGTTGGCCTTCTTTGGACCAAGTTCGTCTCGTTCGTCCATCATCGTGCTTCCATTAGGTCCGTTGGCCTTCTTTGGACTAAGTTCGTCTCTTTAGTCCCTCTTCGTCCTCCCATTAGATCCGTTGGCTTTCTTTGGACCATGTTCGTCTCGTTCGTCCATCTTCGTCTTCCCATTTGATCCAATGGCCTTCTTTGGACCAAGTTCGTCTCGTTCGTCCATCTTCGTCCTCCAGTTAGATCCGTTGGCCTTCTTTGGACCAAGTTCGTCTCGTTTGTCCTTCTTCGTCCTCCAGTTAGATCCGTTGGCCTTCTTCGGACCAAGTTCGTCTCGTTCGTTCCTCTTCGTCCTCCCATTAGATCCGTTGGCCTTCTCTGGACCAAGTTCGTCTCTTTAGTCCCTCTTCGTCCTCCCATTAGATCCGTTGGCCCTCTTCGTCTTCCCATTTGATCCAATAGCCTTCTTTGGACCAAGTTCGTCTCGTTCGTCCGTCTTCGTCTTCCCATTAGATCTGTTGGTCTTCTTTGGACCAAGTTCGTCTCGTTCGTCCGTCTTCGTCTTCCCATTAGATCTGTTGGTCTTCTTTGGACCAAGTTCGTCTCATTAGTCCCTCTTTGTCCTCCCATTTAATCCATTAGCCATCTTTGGACCAAGTTCATCTGGTTCATCCCTCTTCGTCCTCCCATTTGATCCATTGGCCTTCTTTGGACCAAGTTCGTCTCCTTCGTCCGTCTTCGTCTTCCCTTTAGATCCGTTGGCCTTCTTTCGACCAAGTTCGTCTCGTTCGTCCGTCATCGTGCTTCCATTAGGTCCGTTGGCCTTCTTTGGACCAAGTTCGTCTCGTTCGTTCCTCTTCGTCGTCCCATTAGATCTGTTGGCCTTCTTTGGACCAAGTTCGTCTCGTTCGTCCATCTTCGTCTTCCCATTTGATCTGTTGGCCTTATTTGGACCAAGTTCGTCTCGTTCGTCCATCTTCGTCCTCCCATTTGATCCGTTGGCCTTCTTTGGACCAAGTTCGTCTCGTTCGTCCATCTTCGTCCTCCCATTTGATCTGTTGGCCTTCTTTGGACCAAGTTCGTCTCCTTCGTCCGTCTTCGTCTTCCCATTTGATCTGTTGGCCTTCTTTGGACCAAGTTCGTCCCATTCGTCCATCTTCGTCCTCCCATATGATCCGTTGGCCTTCTTTGGACCAAGTTCGTCTCCTTCGTCCGTCTTCGTTTTCCCGTTAGATCCGTTGGCCTTCTTTGGACCAAGTTCGTCTCGTTCGTCCATCATCGTGCTTCCATTAGGTCCGTTGGCCTTCTTTGGACCAAGTTCGTCTCTTTAGTCCCTCTTCGTCCTCCCATTAGATCCGTTGGCCTTCTTTGGACCAAGTTCGTCTCGTTCGTCCATATTCGTCGTCCCATTAGATCCGTTGGCCTTCTTTGGACCAAGTTCGTCTCGTTTGTCCATCTACGTCCTCCCATTTGATCCGTTGGCCTTCTTTGGACCAAGTTCGTCTCCTTCGTCCGTCTTCGTCTTCCCATTAGATCCGTTGGCTTTCTTTGGACCATGTTCGTCTCGTTCGTCCATCATCGTGCTTCCATTTGGTCCGTTGGCCTTCTTTGGACCAAGTTCGTCTCTTTGGTCCCTCTTCGTCCTCCCATTAGTTCCGTTGGCCTTCTTTGGACCAAGCTAGTCTCGTTCGTCCATCTTCGTCCTCGTATTAGATCTGTTGGCCTTCTTTGGACCAAGTTTGTCTCGTTCGTCCATCTTCGTCCTCCCATTTGATCCGTTGGCCTTCTTTGGACCAAGTTCGTCTCTTTAGTCCCTCTTCGTCCTCCCATTAGATCCGTTGGCCTTCTTTGGACCAAGTTCGTCTCGTTCGTCCATATTCGTCGTCCCATTAGATCCGTTGGCCTTCTTTGGACCAAGTTCGTCTCGTTTGTCCATCTACGTCCTCCCATTTGATCCGTTGGCCTTCTTTGGAACAAGTTCATCTTGTTCGTCCCTCTTCGTCCTCCCATTTGATCCGTTCGCTTTCTTTGGACCATGTTCGTCTCTTTCGTCCCTCTTCGTCCTCCCATTTGATGCGTTGGCCTTCTTTTGACCAAGTTCGTCGCTTTCGTCCCTCTTCGTCCTCCCATTAGATCCGTTGACCTTCTTTGCACGAAGTTCATCTCATTTGTCCTTCTTCGTCATCGCTTTAGATCCATTGGCATTTTTGGACCAAGTTCGTCTCTTCAGTCCCTCTTCGTCCTCCCATTTGATCCGTTGGCATTCTTTGTACCAAGTTCGTCTCATTAGTCCCTCTTTGTCCTCCCATTTAATCCATTAGCCATCTTTGGACCAAGTTCATCTGGTTCATCCCTCTTCGTCCTCCCATTTGATCCGTTGGCCTTCTTTGGACCAAGTTCGTCTCTTTCGTCCCTCGTCGTCCTCCCATTTGATCCGTTGGCCTTCTTTGGACCAAGTTCGTCGCTCTCGTCCTTCTTCGTCCACCCATTAGATCCGTTGGCCATCTTTGGACCAAGTTCGTCTCGTTCGTCCATCTTCGTCCTCCCATTAGTTCCGTTGGCCTTCTTTGGACCAGGTTCGTCTCGCTCGTCCATCTTCGTCTTCCTATTAGATCCGTTGTCGTAGTTTGGACCAAGTTCATCTCGTTCGTTCCTCTTCGCCGTCCCATTAGATCTGTTGGCCTTCTTTGGACCAAGTTCGTCTCGTTCGTCCATCTTCGACTTCCCATTTGATCTGTTGGCCTTCTTTGGACCAAGTTCGTCTCGTTCGTCCATCTTCGTCCTCCCATTTGATCCGTTGGACTTCTTTGGACCAAGTTCTTCTCCTTCGTCCGTCTTCATCTTCCCATTAGATCCGTTGGCCTTCTTTGGACCAAGTTCGTCTCGTTCGTCCATCATCGTGCTTCCATTAGGTCCATTGGCCTTCTTTGGACCAAGTTCGTCTCTTTAGTCCCTCTTCATCCTCCCATTAGATCCGTTGGCCTTCTTTGGACCATCTTCGTCTCGTTCGTCCATCTACGTCTTCCCATTTGATCCAATGGCCTTCTTTGGACCAAGTTCGTCTCGTTCGTCCATCTTCGTCCTCCCATTTGATCCGTTGGCCTTCTTTGGACCAAGTTCGTCTCCTTCGTCCGTCTTCGTCTTCCCATTAGATCCGTTGGCCTTCTTTGGACCAAGTTCGTCTCGTTCGTCCATCATCGTGCTTCCATTTGGTCCGTTGGCCTTCTTTGGACCAAGTTCGTCTCTTTGGTCCCTCTTCGTCCTCCCATTAGTTCCGTTGGCCTTCTTTGGACCAAGCTAGTCTCGTTCGTCCATCTTCGTCCTCGTATTAGATCTGTTGGCCTTCTTTGGACCAAGTTTGTCTCGTTCGTCCATCTTCGTCCTCCCATTTGATCCGTTGGCCTTCTTTGGACCAAGTTCGTCTCCTTCGTCCGTCTTCGTCTTCCCATTAGATCCATTGGCCTTCCTTGGACCAAGTTCGTCTCGTTCATCCGTCATCGTGCTTCCATTAGGTCCGTTGGCTTTCTTTGGACCAAGTTCGTCTCGTTCCTCCCTCTTCATCCTCCCATTAGTTCCGTTGGCCTTCTTTGGACCAAGTTCGTCTCGCTCGTCCATCTTCGTCTTTCTTTAGATCCGTTGTCGTTCTTTGGACCAAGTTCGTCTCGTTCGTCCATCTTCGTCCTCCAGTTAGATCCGTTGGCCTTCTTTGGACCAAGTTCGTCTCGTTCGTCCTCCAGTTAGATCCGTTGGCCTTCTTTGGACCAAGTTCGTCTCGTTCGTTCCTCTTCGTCCTCCCATTAGATCCGTTGGCCTTCTTTGGACCAAGTTCGTCTCTTTAGTCCCTATTCGTCCTCGCATTAGATCCGTTGTCCTTCTTTGGACGAAGTTCGTCTCGTTCGTCCATTATCGTGCTTCCAATAGACCCGTTGGCCTTCCTTGGACCATGTTCGTCTCTTTGGTCCCTCTTCGTCCTCCCATTAGTTCTGTTGGCCTTCTTTGGACCATGTTCGTCTCTTTAGTCCCTATTCGTCCTCGCATTAGATCCGTTGTCCTTCTTTGGACGAAGTTCGTCTCGTTCGTCCAGTATCGTGCTTCCAATAGATCCGTTGGCCTTCCTTGGACCAAGTTCGTCTCTTTGGTCCCTCTTCGTCCTCCCATTAGTTCCGTTGGCCTTCTTTGGACCAAGTTCGTCTCGTTCGTCCATCTTCGTCCTCGTATTAGATCTGTTGTCCTTCTTTAGACCAAGTTCGTCTTGTTCGTCCCTCTTCGTCCTCCCATTAGATCCGTTGGCCTTCTTTGGACCAGGTTCGTCCATCTTCGTCCTCCCATTTGATCCGTTGGCCTTCTTTGGACCAAGTTCGTCTCGTTCGTCCGTCTTCGTCTTCCCATTAGATCCGTTGGCCTTCTTTGGACCAAGTTCGTCTCGTTCGTCCGTCATCGTGCTTCCATTAGGTCCGTTGGCCTTCTTTGGACCAAGTTCGTCTTGTTCGTCCCTCTTCGTCCTCCCATTAGTTCCATTGGCCTTCTTTGGACCAAGTTCGTCTCGCTCGTCTATCTTCGTCTTTCGATTAGATCTGTTGTTGTTCTTTGGACCAAGTTCGTCTCGTTCGTTCCTCTTCGTCGTCCCATTAGATCCGTTGGTCTTCTTTGGACCAAGTTCGTCTCCTTCGTCCGTCTTCGTCTTCCCATTAGATCCGTTGGCCTTCTTTGGACCAAGTTCGTCTCGTTCGTCCATCATCGTGCTTCCATTAGGTCCGTTGGCCTTCTTTGGACTAAGTTCGTCTCTTTAGTCCCTCTTCGTCCTCCCATTAGATCCGTTGGCTTTCTTTGGACCATGTTCGTCTCGTTCGTCCATCTTCGTCTTCCCATTTGATCCAATGGCCTTCTTTGGACCAAGTTCGTCTCGTTCGTCCATCTTCGTCCTCCAGTTAGATCCGTTGGCCTTCTTTGGACCAAGTTCGTCTCGTTTGTCCTTCTTCGTCCTCCAGTTAGATCCGTTGGCCTTCTTCGGACCAAGTTCGTCTCGTTCGTTCCTCTTCGTCCTCCCATTAGATCCGTTGGCCTTCTCTGGACCAAGTTCGTCTCTTTAGTCCCTCTTCGTCCACCCATTAGATCCGTTGGCCCTCTTCGTCTTCCCATTTGATCCAATAGCCTTCTTTGGACCAAGTTCGTCTCGTTCGTCCGTCTTCGTCTTCCCATTAGATCTGTTGGTCTTCTTTGGACCAAGTTCGTCTCATTAGTCCCTCTTTGTCCTCCCATTTAATCCATTAGCCATCTTTGGACCAAGTTCATCTGGTTCATCCCTCTTCGTCCTCCCATTTGATCCATTGGCCTTCTTTGGACCAAGTTCGTCTCCTTCGTCCGTCTTCGTCTTCCCATTAGATCCGTTGGCCTTCTTTCGACCAAGTTCGTCTCGTTCGTCCGTCATCGTGCTTCCATTAGGTCCGTTGGCCTTCTTTGGACCAAGTTCGTCTCGTTCGTTCCTCTTCGTCGTCCCATTAGATCTGTTGGCCTTCTTTGGACCAAGTTCGTCTCGTTCGTCCATCTTCGTCTTCCCATTTGATCTGTTGGCCTTATTTGGACCAAGTTCGTCTCGTTCGTCCATCTTCGTCCTCCCATTTGATCTGTTGGCCTTCTTTGGACCAAGTTCGTCTCCTTCGTCCGTCTTCGTCTTCCCATTTGATCTGTTGGCCTTCTTTGGACCAAGTTCGTCCCATTCGTCCATCTTCGTCCTCCCATATGATCCGTTGGCCTTCTTTGGACCAAGTTCGTCTCCTTCGTCCGTCTTCGTTTTCCCGTTAGATCCGTTGGCCTTCTTTGGACCAAGTTCGTCTCGTTCGTCCATCATCGTGCTTCCATTAGGTCCGTTGGCCTTCTTTGGACCAAGTTCGTCTCTTTAGTCCCTCTTCGTCCTCCCATTAGATCCGTTGGCCTTCTTTGGACCAAGTTCGTCTCGTTCGTCCATATTCGTCGTCCCATTAGATCCGTTGGCCTTCTTTGGACCAAGTTCGTCTCGTTTGTCCATCTACGTCCTCCCATTTGATCCGTTGGCCTTCTTTGGACCAAGTTCGTCTCCTTCGTCCGTCTTCGTCTTCCCATTAGATCCGTTGGCCTTCTTTCGACCAAGTTCGTCTCGTTCGTCCGTCATCGTGCTTCCATTAGGTCCGTTGGCCTTCTTTGGACCAAGTTCGTCTCGTTCGTTCCTCTTCGTTGTCCCATTAGATCTGTTGGCCTTCATTGGACCAAGTTCGTCTCGTTCGTCCATCTTCGTCTTCCCATTTGATCTGTTGGCCTTCTTTGGACCAAGTTCGTCTCGTTCGTCCATCTTCGTCCTCCCATTTGATCCGTTGGCCTTCTTTGGACCAAGTTCATCTCGTTCGTCCATCTTCGTCCTCCCATTTGATCTGTTGGCCTTCTTTGGACCAAGTTCGTCTCCTTCGTCCGTCTTCGTCTTCCCATTTGATCTGTTGGCCTTCTTTGGACCAAGTTCGTCCCATTCGTCCATCTTCGTCCTCCCATATGATCCGTTGGCCTTCTTTGGACCAAGTTCGTCTCCTTCGTCCGTCTTCGTTTTCCCATTAGATCCGTTGGCCTTCTTTGGACCAAGTTCGTCTCGTTCGTCCATCATCGTGCTTCCATTAGGTCCGTTGGCCTTCTTTGGACCAAGTTCGTCTCTTTAGTCCCTCTTCGTCCTCCCATTAGATCCGTTGGCCATCTTTGGACCATGTTCGTCTCGTTCGTCCATCTTCGTCTTCCCATTTGATCCAATAGCCTTCTTTGGACCAAGTTCGTCTCGTTCGTCCGTCTTCGTCTTCCCATTAGATCTGTTGGTCTTCTTTGGACCAAGTTCGTCTCGTTCGTCCGTCATCGTGCTTCCATTAGGTCCGTTGGCCTTCTTTGGACCAAGTTCGTCTCCTTCGTCCGTCTTCGTCTTCCCATTAGATCCATTGGCCTTCCTTGGACCAAGTTCGTCTCGTTCGTCCGTCATCGTGCTTCCATTAGGTCCGTTGGCCTTCTTTGGACCAAGTTCGTCTCGTTCGTCCCTCTTCATCCTCCCATTAGTTCCGTTGGCCTTCTTTGGACCAAGTTCGTCTCGCTCGTCCATCTTCGTCTTTCTTTAGATCCGTTGTCGTTCTTTGGACCAAGTTCGTCTCGTTCGTTCCTCTTCGTCGTCCCATTAGATCTGTTGGCCTTCTTTGGACCAAGTCGTCTCGTTCGTCCATCTTCGTCTTCCCATTTGATCCGTTGGCCTTCTTTGGACCAAGTTCGTCTCGTTCGTCCGTCTTCGTCTTCCCATTAGATCCGTTGGCCTTCTTTGGACCAAGTTCGTCTCGTTCGTCCGTCATCGTGCTTCCATTAGGTCCGTTGGCCTTCTTTGGACCAAGTTCGTCTTGTTCGTCCCTCTTCGTCCTCCCATTAGTTCCATTGGCCTTCTTTGGACCAAGTTCGTCTCGCTCGTCTATCTTCGTCTTTCGATTAGATCTGTTGTTGTTCTTTGGACCAAGTTCGTCTCGTTCGTTCCTCTTCGTCGTCCCATTAGATCCGTTGGTCTTCTTTGGACCAAGTTCGTCTCCTTCGTCCGTCTTCGTCTTCCCATTAGATCCGTTGGCCTTCTTTGGACCAAGTTCGTCTCGTTCGTCCATCATCGTGCTTCCATTAGGTCCGTTGGCCTTCTTTGGACTAAGTTCGTCTCTTTAGTCCCTCTTCGTCCTCCCATTAGATCCGTTGGCTTTCTTTGGACCATGTTCGTCTCGTTCGTCCATCTTCGTCTTCCCATTTGATCCAATGGCCTTCTTTGGACCAAGTTCGTCTCGTTCGTCCATCTTCGTCCTCCAGTTAGATCCGTTGGCCTTCTTTGGACCAAGTTCGTCTCGTTTGTCCTTCTTCGTCCTCCAGTTAGATCCGTTGGCCTTCTTCGGACCAAGTTCGTCTCGTTCGTTCCTCTTCGTCCTCCCATTAGATCCGTTGGCCTTCTCTGGACCAAGTTCGTCTCTTTAGTCCCTCTTCGTCCTCCCATTAGATCCGTTGGCCCTCTTCGTCTTCCCATTTGATCCAATAGCCTTCTTTGGACCAAGTTCGTCTCGTTCGTCCGTCTTCGTCTTCCCATTAGATCTGTTGGTCTTCTTTGGACCAAGTTCGTCTCATTAGTCCCTCTTTGTCCTCCCATTTAATCCATTAGCCATCTTTGGACCAAGTTCATCTGGTTCATCCCTCTTCGTCCTCCCATTTGATCCATTGGCCTTCTTTGGACCAAGTTCGTCTCCTTCGTCCGTCTTCGTCTTCCCATTAGATCCGTTGGCCTTCTTTCGACCAAGTTCGTCTCGTTCGTCCGTCATCGTGCTTCCATTAGGTCCGTTGGCCTTCTTTGGACCAAGTTCGTCTCGTTCGTTCCTCTTCGTCGTCCCATTAGATCTGTTGGCCTTCTTTGGACCAAGTTCGTCTCGTTCGTCCATCTTCGTCTTCCCATTTGATCTGTTGGCCTTATTTGGACCAAGTTCGTCTCGTTCGTCCATCTTCGTCCTCCCATTTGATCCGTTGGCCTTCTTTGGACCAAGTTCGTCTCGTTCGTCCATCTTCGTCCTCCCATTTGATCTGTTGGCCTTCTTTGGACCAAGTTCGTCTCCTTCGTCCGTCTTCGTCTTCCCATTTGATCTGTTGGCCTTCTTTGGACCAAGTTCGTCCCATTCGTCCATCTTCGTCCTCCCATATGATCCGTTGGCCTTCTTTGGACCAAGTTCGTCTCCTTCGTCCGTCTTCGCTTTCCCGTTAGATCCGTTGGCCTTCTTTGGACCAAGTTCGTCTCGTTCGTCCATCATCGTGCTTCCATTAGGTCCGTTGGCCTTCTTTGGACCAAGTTCGTCTCTTTAGTCCCTCTTCGTCCTCCCATTAGATCCGTTGGCCTTCTTTGGACCAAGTTCGTCTCGTTCGTCCATATTCGTCGTCCCATTAGATCCGTTGGCCTTCTTTGGACCAAGTTCGTCTCGTTTGTCCATCTACGTCCTCCCATTTGATCCGTTGGCCTTCTTTGGACCAAGTTCGTCTCCTTCGTCCGTCTTCGTCTTCCCATTAGATCCGTTGGCCTTCTTTCGACCAAGTTCGTCTCGTTCGTCCGTCATCGTGCTTCCATTAGGTCCGTTGGCCTTCTTTGGACCAAGTTCGTCTCGTTCGTTCCTCTTCGTTGTCCCATTAGATCTGTTGGCCTTCATTGGACCAAGTTCGTCTCGTTCGTCCATCTTCGTCTTCCCATTTGATCTGTTGGCCTTCTTTGGACCAAGTTCGTCTCGTTCGTCCATCTTCGTCCTCCCATTTGATCCGTTGGCCTTCTTTGGACCAAGTTCGTCTCGTTTGTCCATCTACGTCCTCCCATTTGATCCGTTGGCCTTCTTTGGACCAAGTTCGTCTCCTTCGTCCGTCTTCGTCTTCCCATTAGATCCGTTGGCCTTCTTTCGACCAAGTTCGTCTCGTTCGTCCGTCATCGTGCTTCCATTAGGTCCGTTGGCCTTCTTTGGACCAAGTTCGTCTCGTTCGTTCCTCTTCGTTGTCCCATTTGATCTGTTGGCCTTCTTTGGACCAAGTTCGTCTCGTTTGTCCATCTACGTCCTCCCATTTGATCCGTTGGCCTTCTTTGGACCAAGTTCGTCTCCTTCGTCCGTCTTCGTCTTCCCATTAGATCCGTTGGCCTTCTTTCGACCAAGTTCGTCTCGTTCGTCCGTCATCGTGCTTCCATTAGGTCCGTTGGCCTTCTTTGGACCAAGTTCGTCTCGTTCGTTCCTCTTCGTTGTCCCATTAGATCTGTTGGCCTTCATTGGACCAAGTTCGTCTCGTTCGTCCATCTTCGTCTTCCCATTTGATCTGTTGGCCTTCTTTGGACCAAGTTCATCTCGTTCGTCCATCTTCGTCCTCCCATATGATCCGTTGGCCTTCTTTGGACCAAGTTCGTCTCCTTCGTCCGTCTTCGTTTTCCCATTAGATCCGTTGGCCTTCTTTGGACCAAGTTCGTCTCGTTCGTCCATCATCGTGCTTCCATTAGGTCCGTTGGCCTTCTTTGGACCAAGTTCGTCTCTTTAGTCCCTCTTCGTCCTCCCATTAGATCCGTTGGCCATCTTTGGACCATGTTCGTCTCGTTCGTCCATCTTCGTCTTCCCATTTGATCCAATAGCCTTCTTTGGACCAAGTTCGTCTCGTTCGTCCGTCTTCGTCTTCCCATTAGATCTGTTGGTCTTCTTTGGACCAAGTTCGTCTCGTTCGTCCGTCATCGTGCTTCCATTAGGTCCGTTGGCCTTCTTTGGACCAAGTTCGTCTCCTTCGTCCGTCTTCGTCTTCCCATTAGATCCATTGGCCTTCCTTGGACCAAGTTCGTCTCGTTCGTCCGTCATCGTGCTTCCATTAGGTCCGTTGGCCTTCTTTGGACCAAGTTCGTCTCGTTCGTCCCTCTTCATCCTCCCATTAGTTCCGTTGGCCTTCTTTGGACCAAGTTCGTCTCGCTCGTCCATCTTCGTCTTTCTTTAGATCCGTTGTCGTTCTTTGGACCAAGTTCGTCTCGTTCGTTCCTCTTCGTCGTCCCATTAGATCTGTTGGCCTTCTTTGGACCAAGTCGTCTCGTTCGTCCATCTTCGTCTTCCCATTTGATCCGTTGGCCTTCTTTGGACCAAGTTCGTCTCCTTCGTCCGTCTTCGTCTTCCCATTAGATCTGTTGGCCATCTTTGGACCAAGTTCCTCTCGTTCGTCCATCATCGTGCTTCCATTAGGTCCGTTGGCCTTCTTTGGACCAAGTTCGTCTCTTTAGTCCCTCTTCGTCCATCCATTAAATCCGTTGGCCTTCTTTGGACCATGTTCGTCTCGTTCGTCCATCTTCGTCTACCCATTTGATCCAATGGCCTTCTTTGGACCAAGTTCGTCTCGTTCGTCCATCTTCGTCCTCCAGTTAGGTCCGTTGGCCTTCTTTGGACCACGTTCGTCTCGTTCGTTCCTCTTCGTCCTCCCATTAGATCTGTTGGCCTTCTTTGGACCAAGTTCGTCTCGTTCGTCCATATTCGTCTTCCCATTAGATACGTTGGCCTTCTTTGGACCAAGTTCGTCTCGTTCGTTCCTCTTCGTCCTCCCATTAGATCTATTGGTCTTCTTTGGACCAAGTTCATCTCCTTCATCCGTCTTCGTCTTCCCATTAAATCCGTTGGCCTTCTTTGGACCAAGTTCGTCTCGTTCGTCCCTCTTCGTCCTCCCATTAGATCCATTGGCCTTCTTTGGGCCAAGTTCGTCTGGTTCGTCCGTCTTCGTCTTCCCATTAAATCCGTTGGCCTTCTTTGGACCAAGTTCGTCTCCTTCGTCCATCTTCGTCCTCCCATTAGATCCGTTGGCCTTCTTTGGACCAAGTTCGTCTCGTTCGTCCCTCTTCGTCCTCCCATTAGTTCCGTTGGCCTTCTTTGGACCAGGTTCGTCTCGCTCGTCCATCTTCGTCTTCCTATTAGATCCGTTGTCGTTCTTTGGACCAAGTTCGTCTCGTTCGTTCCTCTTCGTCGTCCCATTAGATCCGTTGGCCTTCTTTGGACCAAGTTCGTCTCGCTCGTCCATCATCGTCTTCCTATTAGATCCGTTGCCGTTGTTTGGACCAAGTTCATCTCGTTCGTTCCTCTTCGCCGTCCCATTAGATCTGTTGGCCTTCTTTGGACCAAGTTCGTCTCGTTCGTCCATCTTCGACTTCCCATTTGATCTGTTGGCCTTCTTTGGACCAAGTTCGTCTCGTTCGTCCATCTTCGTCCTCCCATTTGATCCGTTGGACTTCTTTGGACAAAGTTCGTCTCCTTCGTCCGTCTTCATCTTCCCGTTAGATCCGTTGGCCTTCTTTGGACCAAGTTCGTCTCGTTCGTCCATCATCGTGCTTCCATTTGGTCCGTTGGCCTTCTTTGGACCAAGTTCGTCTCTTTGGTCCCTCTTCGTCCTCCCATTAGTTCCGTTGGCCTTCTTTGGACCAAGCTTGTCTCGTTCGTCCATCTTCGTCCTCGTATTAGATCTGTTGACCTTCTTTGGACCAAGTTCGTCTCGTTCGTCCCTCTTCGTCCTCCCATTAGATCCGTTGGCCTTCTTTGGACCAAGTTTGTCTCGTTCGTCCATCTTCGTCTTCCCATTTGATCTGTTGGCCTTCTTTGGACCAAGTTCGTCTCCTTCGTCTGTCTTCGTCTTCCCATTAGATCTGTTGGCCTTCTTTGGACCAAGTTCCTCTCGTTCGTCCATCATCGTGCTTCCATTAGGTCCGTTGGCCTTCTTTGGACCAAGTTCGTCTCTTTAGTCCCTCTTCGTCCATCCATTAAATCCGTTGGCCTTCTTTGGACCATGTTCGACCCGTTCGTCCATCTTCGTCTGCCCATTTGATCAAATGGCCTTCTTTGGACCAAGTTCGTCTCGTTCGTCCATCTTCGTCCTCCAGTTAGGTCCGTTGGCCTTCTTTGGATCAAGTTCGTCTCGTTCGTTCCTCTTCGTCCTCCCATTAGATCTGTTGGCCTTCTTTGGACCAAGTTCGTCTCGTTCGTCCATATTCGTCTTCCCATTAGATCCGTTGGCCTTCTTTGGACCAAGTTCGTCTCGTTCGTTCATCTTCATCCTCCCATTTGATCCGTTGGCCTTCTTTGGACCAAGTTCATCTCCTTCGTCCGTCTTCGTCTTCCCATTAGATCCGTTGGCCTTCTTAGGACCAAGTTCGTCTCGTTCGTCCATCTTCGTCTTCCCATTTGATCTGTTGGCCTTCTTTGGACCAAGTTCGTCTCGTTTGTCCATCTTCGTCTTGCCATTTGATCTGTTGGCCTTCTTTGGACCAAGTTCATCTCGTTCGTCCATCTTCGTCCTCCCATTAGATCCGTTGGCCTTCTTTGGACCAAGTTCGTCTCTGTGGTCCCTCTTCGTCCTCCCATTAGTTCCGTTGGCCTTCTTTGGACCAAGTTCGTCTCGTTCGTCCATCTTCGTCCTCGTATTAGATCTGTTGTCCTTCTTTGGACCAAGTTCGTCTCGTTCGTCCCTCTTCGTCCTCCCATTAGATCCGTTGGCCTTCTTTGGACCAAGTTCGTCTCGTTCGTCCGTCTTCGTCCTCCCATTTGATCCGTTGGCCTTCTTTGGACCAAGTTCGTCTCCTTCGTCCGTCTTCGTCTTCCCATTAGATTCGTTGGCCTTCTTTGGACCAAGTTCGTCTCGTTTGTCCGTCATCGTGCTTCCATTAGGTCCGTTGGCCTTCTTTGGACCAAGTTCGTCTCGTTCGTCCCTCTTCGTCCTCCCATTAGTTCCGTTGGCCTTCTTTGGACCAAGTTCGTCTCGCTCGTCCATCTTCGTCTTTCTATTAGATCCGTTGTCATTTTTTTGACCAAGTTCGTCTCGTTCGTTCCTCTTCGTCGTCCCATTAGATCCGTTGGCCTTCTTTGGACCATGTTCGTCTCGTTCGTCCCTCTTCGTCCTCCAATTAGTTCCGTTGGCCTTCATTGGACCAAGTTCGTCTCGCTTGTCCATCTTCGTCTTTCAATTAGATCTGTTGTTGTTCTTTGGACCAGGTTCGTCTCGTTCGTTCGTCTTCGTGGTCCCATTAGATCCGTTGGCCTTCTTTCGATCAAGTTCGTCTCCTTCGTCCGTCTTCGTCTTCCCATTAGATCCGTTGGCCTTCTTTGGACCAAGTTCGTCTCGTTCGTCCATCATCGTGCTTCCATTAGGTCCGTTGGCCTTCTTTGGACCAAGTTCGTCTCCTTCGTCCGTCTTCGTCTTCCCATTAGATCCATTGGCCTTCCTTGGACCAAGTTCGTCTCGTTCGTCCGTCATCGTGCTTCCATTAGGTCCGTTAGCCTTCTTTGGACCAAGTTCGTCTCGTTCGTCCCTCTTCATCCTCCCATTAGTTCCGTTGGCCTTCTTTGGACCAAGTTCGTCTCGCTCGTCCATCTTCGTCTTTCTTTAGATCCGTTGTCGTTCTTTGGACCAAGTTCGTCTCGTTCGTTCCTCTTCGTCGTCCCATTAGATCTGTTGGCCTTCTTTGGACCAAGTCGTCTCGTTCGTCCATCTTCGTCTTCCCATTTGATCCGTTGGCCTTCTTTGGACCAAGTTCGTCTCCTTCGTCCGTCTTCGTCTTCCCATTAGATCTGTTGGCCATCTTTGGACCAAGTTCCTCTCGTTCGTCCATCATTGTGCTTCCATTAGGTCCGTTGGCCTTCTTTGGACCAAGTTCGTCTCTTTAGTCCCTCTTCGTCCATCCATTAAATCCGTTGGCCTTCTTTGGACCATGTTCGTCTCGTTCGTCCATCTTCGTCTACCCATTTGATCCAATGGCCTTCTTTGGACCAAGTTCGTCTCGTTCGTCCATCTTCGTCCTCCAGTTAGGTCCGTTGGCCTTCTTTGGACCACGTTCGTCTCGTTCGTTCCTCTTCGTCCTCCCATTAGATCTGTTGGCCTTCTTTGGTCCAAGTTCGTCTCGTTCGTCCATATTCGTCTTCCCATTAGATACGTTGGCCTTCTTTGGACCAAGTTCGTCTCGTTCGTTCCTCTTCGTCCTCCCATTAGATCTATTGGTCTTCTTTGGACCAAGTTCATCTCCTTCATCCGTCTTCGTCTTCCCATTAAATCCGTTGGCCTTCTTTGGACCAAGTTCGTCTCGTTCGTCCCTCTTCGTCCTCCCATTAGATCCATTGGCCTTCTTTGGGCCAAGTTCGTCTGGTTCGTCCGTCTTCGTCTTCCCATTAAATCCGTTGGCCTTCTTTGGACCAAGTTCGTCTCCTTCGTCCATCTTCGTCCTCCCATTAGATCCGTTGGCCTTCTTTGGACCAAGTTCGTCTCGTTCGTCCCTCTTCGTCCTCCCATTAGTTCCGTTGGCCTTCTTTGGACCAGGTTCGTCTCGCTCGTCCATCTTCGTCTTCCTATTAGATCCGTTGTCGTTCTTTGGACCAAGTTCGTCTCGTTCGTTCCTCTTCGTCGTCCCATTAGATCCGTTGGCCTTCTTTGGACCAAGTTCGTCTCGCTCGTCCATCATCGTCTTCCTATTAGATCCGTTGCCGTTGTTTGGACCAAGTTCATCTCGTTCGTTCCTCTTCGCCGTCCCATTAGATCTGTTGGCCTTCTTTGGACCAAGTTCGTCTCGTTCGTCCATCTTCGACTTCCCATTTGATCTGTTGGCCTTCTTTGGACCAAGTTCGTCTCGTTCGTCCATCTTCGTCCTCCCATTTGATCCGTTGGACTTCTTTGGACAAAGTTCGTCTCCTTCGTCCGTCTTCATCTTCCCGTTAGATCCGTTGGCCTTCTTTGGACCAAGTTCTTCTCGTTCGTCCATCATCGTGCTTCCATTTGGTCCGTTGGCCTTCTTTGGACCAAGTTCGTCTCTTTGGTCCCTCTTCGTCCTCCCATTAGTTCCGTTGGCCTTCTTTGGACCAAGCTTGTCTCGTTCGTCCATCTTCGTCCTCGTATTAGATCTGTTGACCTTCTTTGGACCAAGTTCGTCTCGTTCGTCCCTCTTCGTCCTCCCATTAGATCCGTTGGCCTTCTTTGGACCAAGTTTGTCTCGTTCGTCCATCTTCGTCTTCCCATTTGATCTGTTGGCCTTCTTTGGACCAAGTTCGTCTCCTTCGTCTGTCTTCGTCTTCCCATTAGATCTGTTGGCCTTCTTTGGACCAAGTTCCTCTCGTTCGTCCATCATCGTGCTTCCATTAGGTCCGTTGGCCTTCTTTGGACCAAGTTCGTCTCTTTAGTCCCTCTTCGTCCATCCATTAAATCCGTTGGCCTTCTTTGGACCATGTTCGACCCGTTCGTCCATCTTCGTCTGCCCATTTGATCAAATGGCCTTCTTTGGACCAAGTTCGTCTCGTTCGTCCATCTTCGTCCACCAGTTAGGTCCGTTGGCCTTCTTTGGATCAAGTTCGTCTCGTTCGTTCCTCTTCGTCCTCCCATTAGATCTGTTGGCCTTCTTTGGACCAAGTTCGTCTCGTTCGTCCATATTCGTCTTCCCATTAGATCCGTTGGCCTTCTTTGGACCAAGTTCGTCTCGTTCGTTCATCTTCATCCTCCCATTTGATCCGTTGGCCTTCTTTGGACCAAGTTCATCTCCTTCGTCCGTCTTCGTCTTCCCATTAGATCCGTTGGCCTTCTTAGGACCAAGTTCGTCTCGTTCGTTCCTCTTCGTCGTCCCATTAGATCTGTTGGCCTTCTTTGGACCAAGTTCGTCTCGTTCGTCCATCTTCGTCTTCCCATTTGATCTGTTGGCCTTCTTTGGACCAAGTTCGTCTCGTTTGTCCATCTTCGTCTTGCCATTCGATCTGTTGGCCTTCTTTGGACCAAGTTCATATCGTTCGTCCATCTTCGTCCTCCCATTAGATCCGTTGGCCTTCTTTGGACCAAGTTCGTCTCTGTGGTCCCTCTTCGTCCTCCCATTAGTTCCGTTGGCCTTCTTTGGACCAAGTTCGTCTCGTTCGTCCATCTTCGTCCTCGTATTAGATCTGTTGTCCTTCTTTGGACCAAGTTCGTCTCGTTCGTCCCTCTTCGTCCTCCCATTAGATCCGTTGGCCTTCTTTGGACCAAGTTCGTCTCGTTCGTCCGTCTTCGTCCTCCCATTTGATCCGTTGGCCTTCTTTGGACCAAGTTCGTCTCCTTCGTCCGTCTTCGTCTTCCCATTAGATTCGTTGGCCTTCTTTGGACCAAGTTCGTCTCGTTTGTCCGTCATCGTGCTTCCATTAGGTCCGTTGGCCTTCTTTGGACCAAGTTCGTCTCGTTCGTCCCTCTTCGTCCTCCCATTAGTTCCGTTGGCCTTCTTTGGACCAAGTTCGTCTAGCTCGTCCATCTTCGTCTTTCTATTAGATCCGTTGTCGTTTTTTTGACCAAGTTCGTCTCGTTCGTTCCTCTTCGTCGTCCCATTAGATCCGTTGGCCTTCTTTGGACCATGTTCGTCTCGTTCGTCCCTCTTCGTCCTCCAATTAGTTCCGTTGGCCTTCATTGGACCAAGTTCGTCTCGCTTGTCCATCTTCGTCTTTCAATTAGATCTGTTGTTGTTCTTTGGACCAGGTTCGTCTCGTTCGTTCGTCTTCGTGGTCCCATTAGATCCGTTGGCCTTCTTTCGATCAAGTTCGTCTCCTTCGTCCGTCTTCGTCTTCCCATTAGATCCGTTGGCCTTCTTTGGACCAAGTTCGTCTCGTTCGTCCATCATCGTGCTTCCATTAGGTCCGTTGGCCTTCTTTGGACCAAGTTCGTCTCCTTCGTCCGTCTTCGTCTTCCCATTAGATCCATTGGCCTTCCTTGGACCAAGTTCGTCTCGTTCGTCCGTCATCGTGCTTCCATTAGGTCCGTTAGCCTTCTTTGGACCAAGTTCGTCTCGTTCGTCCCTCTTCATCCTCCCATTAGTTCCGTTGGCCTTCTTTGGACCAAGTTCGTCTCGCTCGTCCATCTTCGTCTTTCTTTAGATCCGTTGTCGTTCTTTGGACCAAGTTCGTCTCGTTCGTTCCTCTTCGTCGTCCCATTAGATCTGTTGGCCTTCTTTGGACCAAGTCGTCTCGTTCGTCCATCTTCGTCTTCCCATTTGATCCGTTGGCCTTCTTTGGACCAAGTTCGTCTCCTTCGTCCGTCTTCGTCTTCCCATTAGATCTGTTGGCCATCTTTGGACCAAGTTCCTCTCGTTCGTCCATCATCGTGCTTCCATTAGGTCCGTTGGCCTTCTTTGGACCATGTTCGTCTCGTTCGTCCATCTTCGTCTACCCATTTGATCCAATGGCCTTCTTTGGACCAAGTTCGTCTCGTTCGTCCATCTTCGTCCTCCAGTTAGGTCCGTTGGCCTTCTTTGGACCACGTTCGTCTCGTTCGTTCCTCTTCGTCCTCCCATTAGATCTGTTGGCCTTCTTTGGTCCAAGTTCGTCTCGTTCGTCCATATTCGTCTTCCCATTAGATACGTTGGCCTTCTTTGGACCAAGTTCGTCTCGTTCGTTCCTCTTCGTCCTCCCATTAGATCTATTGGTCTTCTTTGGACCAAGTTCATCTCCTTCATCCGTCTTCGTCTTCCCATTAAATCCGTTGGCCTTCTTTGGACCAAGTTCGTCTCGTTCGTCCCTCTTCGTCCTCCCATTAGATCCATTGGCCTTCTTTGGGCCATGTTCGTCTGGTTCGTCCGTCTTCGTCTTCCCATTAAATCCGTTGGCCTTCTTTGGACCAAGTTCGTCTCCTTCGTCCATCTTCGTCCTCCCATTAGATCCGTTGGCCTTCTTTGGACCAAGTTCGTCTCGTTCGTCCCTCTTCGTCCTCCCATTAGTTCCGTTGGCCTTCTTTGGACCAGGTTCGTCTCGCTCGTCCATCTTCGTCTTCCTATTAGATCCGTTGTCGTTCTTTGGACCAAGTTCGTCTCGTTCGTTCCTCTTCGTCGTCCCATTAGATCCGTTGGCCTTCTTTGGACCAAGTTCGTCTCGCTCGTCCATCATCGTCTTCCTATTAGATCCGTTGCCGTTGTTTGGACCAAGTTCATCTCGTTCGTTCCTCTTCGCCGTCCCATTAGATCTGTTGGCCTTCTTTGGACCAAGTTCGTCTCGTTCGTCCATCTTCGACTTCCCATTTGATCTGTTGGCCTTCTTTGGACCAAGTTCGTCTCGTTCGTCCATCATCGTGCTTCCATTAGGTCCATTGGCATTCTTTGGACCAAGTTCGTCTCTTTAGTCCCTCTTCGTCCTCCCATTAGATCCGTTGGCCTTCTTTGGACCATCTTCGTCTCGTTCGTCCATCTTCGTCTTCCCATTTGATCCAATGGCCTTCTTTGGACCAAGTTCGTCTCGTTCGTCCATCATCGTGCTTCCATTAGGTCCGTTGGCCTTCTTTGGACCAAGTTCGTCTCTTTAGTCCCTCTTCGTCCTCCCATTAGATCCGTTGGCCTTCTTTGGACCAAGTTCGTCTCGTTCGTCCATATTCGTCGTCCCATTAGATCCGTTGGCCTTCTTTGGACCAAGTTCGTCTCGTTCGTCCATCATCGTGCTTCCATTAGGTCCATTGGCATTCTTTGGACCAAGTTCGTCTCTTTAGTCCCTCTTCGTCCTCCCATTAGATCCGTTGGCCTTCTTTGGACCATCTTCGTCTCGTTCGTCCATCTTCGTCTTCCCATTTGATCCAATGGCCTTCTTTGGACCAAGTTCGTCTCGTTCGTCCATCTTCGTCCTCCCATTTGATCCGTTGGCCTTCTTTGGACCAAGTTCGTCTCCTTCGTCCGTCTTCGTCTTCCCATTAGATCCGTTGGCCTTCTTTGGACCAAGTTCGTCTCGTTCGTCCATCATCGTGCTTCCATTTGGTCCGTTGGCCTTCTTTGGACCAAGTTCGTCTCTTTGGTCCCTCTTCGTCCTCCCATTAGTTCCGTTGGCCTTCTTTGGACCAAGCTTGTCTCGTTCGTCCATCTTCGTCCTCGTATTAGATCTGTTGACCTTCTTTGGACCAAGTTCGTCTCGTTCGTCCCTCTTCGTCCTCCCATTAGATCCGTTGGCCTTCTTTGGACCAAGTTTGTCTCGTTCGTCCATCTTCGTCTTCCCATTTGATCTGTTGGCCTTCTTTGGACCAAGTTCGTCTCCTTCGTCTGTCTTCGTCTTCCCATTAGATCTGTTGGCCTTCTTTGGACCAAGTTCCTCTCGTTCGTCCATCATCGTGCTTCCATTAGGTCCGTTGGCCTTCTTTGGACCAAGTTCGTCTCTTTAGTCCCTCTTCGTCCATCCATTAAATCCGTTGGCCTTCTTTGGACCATGTTCGACCCGTTCGTCCATCTTCGTCTGCCTATTTGATCAAATGGCCTTCTTTGGACCAAGTTCGTCTCGTTCGTCCATCTTCGTCCTCCAGTTAGGTCCGTTGGCCTTCTTTGGACCAAGTTCGTCTCGTTCGTTCCTCTTCGTCCTCCCATTAGATCTGTTGGCCTTCTTTGGACCAAGTTCGTCTCGTTCGTCCATATTCGTCTTCCCATTAGATCCGTTGGCCTTCTTTTGACCAAGTTCGTCTCGTTCGTTCATCTTCATCCTCCCATTTGATCCGTTGGCCTTCTTTGGACCAAGTTCATCTCCTTCGTCCGTCTTCGTCTTCCCATTAGATCCGTTGGCCTTCTTAGGACCAAGTTCGTCTCGTTCGTTCCTCTTCGTCGTCCCATTAGGTCTGTTGGCCTTCTTTGGACCAAGTTCGTCTCGTTCGTCCATCTTCGTCTTCCCATTTGATCTGTTGGCCTTCTTTGGACCAAGTTCGTCTCGTTCGTCCATCTTCGTCTTGCCATTTGATCTGTTGGCCTTGTTTGGACCAAGTTCATCTCGTTCGTCCATCTTCGTCCTCCCATTAGATCTGTTGGCCTTCTTAGGACCAAGTTCGTCTCGTTCGTTCCTCTTCGTCGTCCCATTAGATCCGTTGGCCTTCTTAGGACCAAGTTCGTCTCGTTCGTTCCTCTTCGTCGTCCCATTAGATCTGTTGGCCTTTTTTGGACCAAGTTCGTCTCGTTCGTCCATCTTCGTCTTCCCATTTGATCTGTTGGCCTTCTTTGGACCAAGTTCGTCTCGTTCGTCCATCTTCTTCTTGCCATTTGATCCGTTGGCCTTCTTTGGACCAAGTTCGTCTCGTTCGTTCCTCTTCGTCCTCCCATTAGATCTGTTGGCCTTCTTTGGACCAAGTTCGTCTCGTTCGTCCATATTCGTCTTCCCATTAGATCCGTTGGCCTTCTTTGGACCAAGTTCGTCTCGTTCGATCATCTTCATCCTCCCATTTGATCCGTTGGCCTTCTTTGGACCAAGTTCATCTCCTTCGTCCGTCTTCGTCTTCCCATTAGATCCGTTGGCCTTCTTAGGACCAAGTTCGTCTCGTTCGTTCCTCTTCGTCGTCCCATTAGATCTGTTGGCCTTCTTTGGACCAAGTTCGTCTCGTTCGTCCATCTTCGTCTTCCCATTTGATCTGTTGGCCTTCTTTGGACCAAGTTCGTCTCGTTCGTCCATCTTCGTCTTGCCATTTGATCTGTTGGCCTTCTTTGGACCAAGTTCATCTCGTTCGTCCATCTTCGTCCTCCCATTAGATCCGTTGGCCTTCTTTGGACCAAGTTCGTCTCTGTGGTCCCTCTTCGTCCTCCCATTAGTTCCGTTGGCCTTCTTTGGACCAAGTTCGTCTCGTTCGTCCATCTTCGTCCTCGTATTAGATCTGTTGTCCTTCTTTGGACCAAGTTCGTCTCGTTCGTCCCTCTTCGTCCTCCCATTAGATCCGTTGGCCTTCTTTGGACCAAGTTCGTCTCGTTCGTCCGTCTTCGTCCTCCCATTTGATCCGTTGGCCTTCTTTGGACCAAGTTCGTCTCCTTCGTCCGTCTTTGTCTTCCCATTAGATTCGTTGGCCTTCTTTGGACCAAGTTCGTCTCGTTCGTCCCTCTTCGTCCTCCCATTAGTTCCGTTGGCCTTCTTTGGACCAAGTTCGTCTCGCTCGTCCATCTTCGTCTTTCTATTAGATCCGTTGTCGTTTTTTTGACCAAGTTCGTCTCGTTCGTTCCTCTTCGTCGTCCCATTAGATCCGTTGGCCTTCTTTGGACCATGTTCGTCTCGTTCGTCCCTCTTCGTCCTCCAATTAGTTCCGTTGGCCTTCATTGGACCAAGTTCGTCTCGCTTGTCCATCTTCGTCTTTCAATTAGATCTGTTGTTCTTTGGACCAGGTTCGTCTCGTTCGTTCGTCTTCGTCGTCCCATTAGATCCGTTGGCCTTCTTTCGATCAAGTTCGTCTCCTTCGTCCGTCTTCGTCTTCCCATTAGATCCGTTGGCCTTCTTTGGACCAAGTTCGTCTCGTTCGTCCATCATCGTGCTTCCATTAGGTCCGTTGGCCTTCTTTGGACCAAGTTCGTCTCTTTAGTCCCTCTTCGTCCTCCCATTAGATCCGTTGGCCTTCTTTGGACCACGTTCGTCTCGTTCGTCCATCTTCGTCTTCCCATTTGATCCAATGGCCTTGTTTGGACCAAGTTCGTGCATCTTCGTCTTCCCATTTGATCCGTTGGCCTTCTTTGGACCAAGTTCGTCTCGTTCGTCTATCTTCGTCGTCCCATTTGATCCGTAGGCGTTCTTTGGACCAAGTTCGCCTCGTTCGTCCGTCTTCGTTTTCCCATTTGATCCGTTGGCCTTCTTTGGACCAAGTTCGTCTCGTTCGTCCATCTTCGTCCTCCCATTTGATCCGTTGGCCTTCTTTGGACCAAGTTCGTCTTGTTCGTCCGTCTTCGTCTTCCCATTAAATCCGTTGGCCTTCTTTGGACCAAGTTCGTCTCCTTCGTCCTTCTTCATCCTTCCATTAGAACCGTTGGCCTTCTTTGGACCAAGTTCGTCTCGTTCGTCCCTCTTCGTCCGCCCTTTAGTTCCGTTGGCCTTCTTTGGACCAGGTTCGTCTCGCTCGTCCATCTTCGTCTTCCTATTAGATCCGTTGTCGTTCTTTGGACCAAGTTCGTCTAGTTCGTTCCCCTTCGTCGTCCCATTTGATCCGTTGGCCTTCTTTGGACCAAGTTCGTCTCGCTCTTCCATCTTCGTCTTCCTATTAGATCCGTTGTCGTTATTTGGACCAAGTTCATCTCGTTCGTTCCTCTTCGTCGTCCCATTAGATCTGTTGGCCTTCTTTGGACCAAGTTCGTCTCGTTCGTCCATCTTCGTCCTCCCATTTGATCCGTTGGCCTTCTTTGGACCAAGTTCGTCTCCTTCGTCCGTCTTCGTCTTCCCATTAGATCCGTTGGCCTTCTTTGGACCAAGTTCGTCTCGCTCGTCCATCTTCGTCTTTCTATTATATCCGTTGTCGTTCTTTGGACCAAGTTCGTCTCATTCGTCCCTCTTCGTCCTCCCATTAGATCCGTTGGCCTTCTTTGGACGAAGTTCGTCTCGTTCGTCCATCTTCGTCCTCCCATTTGATCCGTTGGCCTTCTTTGGACCAAGTTCGTCTCCTTCGTCCGTCTTCGTCTTCCCATTAGATCCGTTGGCCTTCTTTGGACCAAGTTCGTCTCGTTCGTCCGTCATCGTGCTTCCATTAGGTCCGTTGGCCTTCTTTGGACCAAGTTCGTCTCGTTCGTCCCTCTTCGTCCTCCCATTAGTTCCGTTGGCCTTCTTTGGACCTAGTTCGTCTCGCTCGTCCATCTTCGTCTTTCGATTATATCCGTTGTCGTTCTTTGGACCAAGTTCGTCTCGTTCGTTCCTCTTCGTCGTCCCATTAGATCCGTTGGCCTTCTTTGGACCAAGTTCGTCTCCTTCGTCCATCTTCGTCCTCGCATTAGATCCGTTGTCCTTCTTTGGACCAAGTTCGTGTCGTTCGTTCCTCTTCGTGCTCCCATTAGATCCGTTGGCCTTCTTTGGACCAAGTTCGTCTCGTTCGTCCATCTTCGTCTTCCCATTAGATCCGTTGGCCTTCTTTGGACCAAGTTCGTCTCTTTAGTCCCTCTTCCTCCTCGCATTAGATCCGTTGTCCTTCTTTGGACGAGGTTCGTCTCGTTTGTCCATCATCGTGCTTCCAATAGATCCGTTGGCCTTCTTTGGACCAAGTTCGTCTCTTTGGTCCCTCTTCGTCCTCCCATTTGTTCCGTTGGCCTTCTTTGGAGCAAGTTCGTCTCGTTCGTCCATCTTCGTCCTCGTATTAGATCTGTTGTCCTTCTTTGGAACAAGTTCGTCTTGTTCGTCCCTCTTCGTCCTCCCATTACATCCGTTGGCCTTCTTTGGACCAAGTTCGTCTCGTTCGCCCATCTTCGTCTTCCCATTTGATCCGTTGGCCTTCTTTGGACCAACTTCGTCTCGTTCGTCCATCTTCGTCCTCCCATTTGATCCGTTGGCCTTCTTTGGACCTTGTTCGTCTAGTTCGTCCATCTTCGTCCTCCCATTTGATCTGTTGGCCTTCTTTGGACCAAGTTCGTCTCGTTCGATCCTCTTCGTCGTCCCATTATATCCGTTGGCCTTCTTTGGACCAAGTTCGACTCGCTTGTCCATCTTCGTCTTCCTATTAGATCCGTTGTCGTGCTTTGGACCAAGTTCATCTCGTTCGTTCCTCTTCGTCGTCCCATTAGATCCGTTGTCCTTCTTCGGACCAAGTTCGTCTCGTTCGTCCCGCTTCGTCTTCCCATTAGATCCGTTGGCCTTCTTTGGACCAAGTTCGTCTCGTTCGTCCATCTTCTTCCTCGCATTAGATCCGTTGGCCTTCTTTGGACCAAGTTCGTCTCCTTCGTCCGTCTTCATCCTCGCATTAGATCTGTTGTCCTTCTTTGGACCAAGTTCGTCTCGTTCGTCTTCCCATTAGATCCGTTGGCCTTCTCTGGACCAAGTTCGTCTCGTTCGTCCATCTTCGTCCTCCCATTAGATCCGTTGGCCTTCTTTGGACCAAGTTCGTCTCCTTCGTCCATCTTCGTCCTCGCATTAGATACGTTGTCCTTCTTTGGACCAAGTTCGTCTCGTTCGTCCGTCTTCGTCGTCCCATTAGATCCGTTGGCCTTCTTTGGACCAAGTTCGTCTCCTTCGTCCGTCTTCGTCCTCCCATTAGATCTGTTGGCCTTCTTTGAGCAAGTTCGTCTCCTTCGTCCATCTTCGTCCTCGCATTAGATCCGTTGTCCTTCTTTGGACCAAGTTCGTCTCGTTCGTCCCTCTTCGTCCTCCCATTAGTTCCGTTGGCCTTCTTTGGACCAGGCTCGTCTCGCTCGTCCATCTTCGTCTTCCTATTAGATTCGTTGTCGTTCTTTGGACCAAGTTCGTCTCGTTCGTTCCTCTTCGTCGTCCCATTAGATCCGCTGGCCTTCTTTGGACCAAGTTCGTCTCCTTCGTCCGTCTTCATCCTCGCATTAGATCTGTTGTCCTTCTTTGGACCAAGTTCGTCTCGTTCGTCCCGCTTCGTCTTCCCATTAGATCCGTTGGCCTTCTTTGGACCAAGTTCGTCTCCTTCGTCCATCTTCGTCCTCCCATTAGATCCGTTGGCCTTCTTTGGACTAAGTTCGTCTCGTTCGTCCATCTTCGTCCTTCCATTATATCCGTTGGCCTTCTTTGGACCAAGTTCGTCTCGTTCGTCCATCTTCGTCCTTGCATTAGATCCGTTGTCCTTCTTTGGACCAAGTTCGTCTCGTTCGTCCCTCTTCGTCCTCCCATTAGTTCCGTTGGCCTTCTTTGGACCAAGTTCGTCTCGTTCGTCCCTCTTCGTCCTCCCATTAGATCCGTTGTCGTTTTTTGGACCAAGTTCGTCTCGTTCGTTCCTCTTCGTCGTCCCATTAGATCCGTTGGCCTTCTTTGGACCAAGTTCGTCTCCTTCGTCCGTCTTCATCCTCGCATTAGATCTGTTGTCCTTCTTTGGACCAAGTTCGTCTCGTTCGTCCCGCTTCGTCTTCCCATTAGATCCGTTGGCCTTCTCTGGACCAAGTTCGTCTCCTTCGTCCATCTTCGTCCTCCCATTAGATCCGTTGGCCTTCTTTGGACCAAGTTCGTCTCGTTCGTCCATCTTCGTCCTTCCATTAGATCCGTTGGCCTTCTTTGGACCAAGTTCGTCTCGTTCGTCCATCTTCGTCCTCGCATTAGATCCGTTGTCCTTCTTTGGACCAAGTTCGTCTCGTTCGTCCCTCTTCGTCCTCCCATTAGATCCGTTGATCCGTTGGCCATCTTTGGACCAAGTTCGTCTCGTTCGTCCATCTTCGTCCTCCAATTTGATCCGTTGGCCTTCTTTGGACCAAGTTCGTCTCCTTCGTCCGTCTTCGTCTTCCCATTATATCCATTGGCCCTCTTTGGACCAAGTTCGTCTCGTTCGTCCGTCATCGTGCTTCCATTAGGTCCGTTGGCCTTCTTTGGACCATGTTCGTCTCGTTCGTCCCTCTTCGTCCTCCCATTAGTTCCGTTGGCCTTCTTTGGACCAAGTTCGTCTCGTTCGTCCATCTTCGTCCTCCCATTTGATCCGTTGGCCTTCTTTGGACCAAGTTCGTCTCCTTCGTCCGTCTTCGTCTTCCCATTAGATCTGTTGGCCTTCTTTGGACCAAGTTCGTCTCGTTCGTCCGTCATCGTGCTTCCATTAGGTCCGTTGGCCTTCTTTGGACCAAGTTCGTCTCCTTCGTCCGTCTTCGTCTTCACATTAGATCCGTTGGCCTTCTTTGGACCATGTTCGTCTCGTTCGTCCGTCATCGTGCTTCCATTAGGTCCGTTGGCCTTCTTTGGACCAAGTTCGTCTCGTTCGTCCCTCTTCGTCCTCCCATTCGTTCCGTTGGCCTTTATTGGACCAAGTTCGTCTCGCTCGTCCATCTTCGTCTTTCTATTAGATCTGTTGTCGTTCTTTGGACCTAGTTCGTCTCGTTCGTTCCTCTTCGTCGTCCCATTAGATCCGTTGGCCTTCTTTGGACCAAGTTCGTCTCGTTCGTCCGTCATCGTGCTTCCATTAGGTCCTTTGGCCTTCTTTGGTTAAGTTCCTCTCGTTCGTCCCTCTTCGTCCTCCCGTTAGTTCCGTTGGCCTTCTTTGGACCATGTTCGTCTCGCTCGTCCATCTTCGTCTTTCTATAAGATCTGTTGTCGTTCTTTGGACCAAGTTCGTCTCGTTCTTTCCTCTTCGTCGTGCCATTAGATCCGTTGGTCTTCTTTGGACCAAGTTCGTCTCCTTCGTCTGTCTTCGTCTTCCCATTAGATCCGTTGGCCTTCTTTGGACCAAGTTCGTCTCGTTCGTCCATCATCATGCTTCCATTAGGTCCGTTGGCCTTCTTTGGACGAAGTTCGTCTCTTTAGTCCCTCTTCGTCCTCCCATTAGATCCGTTGGCCTTCTTTGGACCATGTTCGTCTCGTTCGTCCATCTTTGTCTTCCCATTTGATCCAATGGCCTTCTTTGGATCAAGTCCGTCTCCTTCGTCCATCTACGTCCTCCCATTAGATCCGTTGGCCTTCTTTGGACCAAGTTCGTCTCATTCGTCCATCTTCGTCCTCGCATTAGATCCGTTGGCCTTCTTTGGACCAAGTTCGTCTCGTTCGTTCCTCTTCGTCGTCCCATTAGATCTGTTGGCGTTCTTTGGACCATGTTCGTCTCGTTCGTCCGTCATCGTGCTTCCATTAGGTCCGTTGGCCTTCTTTGGACCAAGTTCGTCTCGTTCGTCCCTCTTCGTCCTCCCATTAGATCCGTTGGCCTTCTTTGGACCAAGTTCATCTCGTTCGTCCCTCTTCGTCCTCCCATTAGATCCGTTGGCCTTCTTTGGACCAAGTTCGTCTCCTTCGTCCCTCTTCGTCCTCCCATTAGATCCGTTGTCCTTCTTTGGACGAAGTTCGTCTCGTTCGTCCATCTTCGTCGTCCCATTAGATCCGTTGGCCTTCTTTGGACCAAGTTCGTCTCGTTCGTCCCTCTTCGTCCTCCCATTAGTTCCGTTGGCCTTCTTTGGACCAAGTTCGTCTCGCTCGTCCATCTTCGTCTTTCTATTATATCCGTTGTCGTTCTTTGGACCAAGTTCGTCTCGTTCGTTCCTCTTCGTCGTCCCATTAGATCCGTTGGCCTTCTTTGGACCAAGTTCGTCTCCTTCGTCCATCTTCGTCCTCCTATTAGATCCGTTGGCCTTCTTTGGACCAAGTTCGTCTCCTTCGTCCATCTTCGTCCTCGCATTAGATCCGTTGTCCTTCTTTGGACCAAGTTCGTCTCGTTCGTCCATCTTCGTCCTCGCATTAGATCCGTTGGCCTTCTTTGGACCAAGTTCGTCTCGTTCGTTCCTCTTCGTCGTCCCATTAGATCTGTTGGCCTTCTTTGGACCATGTTCGTCTCGTTCGTCCGTCATCGTGCTTCCATTAGGTCCGTTGGCCTTCTTTGGACCAAGTTCGTCTCGTTCGTCCCTCTTCGTCCTCCCATTAGATCCGTTGGCCTTCATTGGACCAAGTTCGTCTCGTTCGTTCCTCTTCGTCGTCCCATTAGATCCGTTGGCCTTCTTTGGACCAAGTTTGTCTCCTTCGTCCGTCTTCATCCTCGCATTAGATCCGTTGTCATTCTTTGGACCAAGTTCGTCTCGTTCGTCCATCTTCGTCCTGGCATTAGATCCGTTGTCCTTCTTTGGACCAAGTTCGTCTCGTTCGTCCCTCTTCGTCCTCCCATTAGTTCCGTTGGCCTTCTTTGGACCAGGCTCGTCTCGCTCGTCCATCTTCGTCTTCCTATTAGATCCGTTGTCGTTCTTTGGACCAAGTTCGTCTCGTTCGTTCCTCTTCGTCGTCCCATTAGATCCGCTGGCCTTCTTTGGACCAAGTTCGTCTCCTTCGTCCGTCTTCATCCTCGCATTAGATCTGTTGTCCTTCTTTGGACTAAGTTCGTCTCGTTCGTCCCGCTTCGTCTTCCCATTAGATCCGTTGGCCTTCTTTGGACCAAGTTCGTCTCCTTCGTCCATCTTCGTCCTCCCATTAGATCCGTTGGCCTTCTTTGGACCAAGTTCGTCTCGTTCGTCCATCTTCGTCCATCCATTAGATCCGTTGGCCTTCTTTGGACCAAGTTCGTCTCGTTCGTCCATCTTCGTCCGCGCATTAGATCCGTTGTCCTTCTTTGGACCAAGTTCGTCTCGTTCGTCCCTCTTCGTCCTCCCATTAGATCTGTTGATCCGTTGGCCATCTTTGGACCAAGTTCATCTCGTTCGTCCATATTCGTCCTCCCATTAGATTTGTTGGCCTTCTTTGGACCAAGTTCGTCTCGTTCGTCCATCTTCGTCGTCCCATTAGATCTGTTGGCCTTCTTTGGACCAAGTTCGTCTCGTTCGTCCATCTTCGTCTTCCCATTAGATCCGTTGGCCTTCTTTGGACCAAGTTCGTCTCTTTAGTCCCTCTTCCTCCTCGCATTAGATCCGTTGTCCTTCTTTGGACGAGGTTCGTCTCGTTTGTCCATCATCGTGCTTCCAATAGATCCGTTGGCCTTCTTTGGACCAAGTTCGTCTCTTTGGTCCCTCTTCGTCCTCCCATTAGTTCCGTTGGCCTTCTTTGGAGCAAGTTCGTCTCGTTCGTCCATCTTCGTCCTCGTATTAGATCTGTTGTCCTTCTTTGGACCAAGTTCGTCTCGTTCGATCCTCTTCGTCGTCCCATTATATCCGTTGGCCTTCTTTGGACCAAGTTCGACTCGCTTGTCCATCTTCGTCTTCCTATTAGATCCGTTGTCGTGCTTTGGACCAAGTTCATCTCGTTCGTTCCTCTTCGTCGTCCCATTAGATCCGTTGGCCTTCTTTGGACCAAGTTCGTCTTCATCCTCGCATTAGATCCGCTGTCCTTCTTTGGACCAAGTTCGTCTCGTTCGTCCCGCTTCGTCTTCCCATTAGATCCGTTGGCCTTCTTTGGACCAAGTTCGTCTCGTTCATCCATCTTCGTCCTCGCATTAGATCCGTTGTCCTTCTTTGGACCAAGTTCGTCTCGTTCGTCCCTCTTCGTCCTCCCATTAGATCCGTTGGCCATCTTTGGACCAAGTTCGTCTCCTTCGTCCCGCTTCGTCTTCCCATTAGTTCCGTTGGCCTTCTTTGGACCAAGTTCGTCTCCTTCGTCGATCTTCGTCCTCCCATTAGATCCGTTGTCCTTCTTTGGACCAAGTTCGTCTCGTTCGTCCATCTTCGTCCTCGCACTAGATCCGTTGTCCTTCTTTGGACCAAGTTCGTCTCGTTCGTCCCTCTTCGTCCTCCCATTTGATCCGTTGGCCTTCTTTGGACCAAGTTCGTCTCCTTCGTCCGTCTTCGTCTTCCCATTATATCCGTTGGCCTTCTTTGGACCAAGTTCGTCTCGTTCGTCCGTCATCGTGCTTCCATTAGGTCCGTTGGCCTTCTTTGGACCAAGTTCGTCTCGTTCGTTCCTCTTCGTCGTACCATTAGTTCCGTTGGGCTTCTTTGGACCAAGTTCGTCTCATTCGTCCATCTTCGTCCTCCCATTTGATCAGTTGGCCTTCTTTGGACCAAGTTCGTCTCCTTCGTCCGTCTTCGTCTTCCCATTATATCCGTTGGCCTTCTTTGGACCAAGTTCGTCTCCTTCGTCCCTCTTCGTCCTCCCATTAGATCCGTTGGCCTTCTTTGGACCAAGTTCGTCTCGCTCGTCCATCTTTGTCCTCGCATTAGATCCGTTGTCCTTCTTTGGACCAAGTTCGTCTCGTTCGTCCCTCTTCGTCCTCCCATTAGATCCGTTGATCCGTTGGCCATCTTTGGACCAAGTTCGTCTCGTTCGTCCATCTTCGTGCCCCCATTAGATCCGTTGGCCTTCTTTGGACCAAGTTCGTCTCGTTCGTCCATCTTCGTCGTCCCATTAGATCCGTTGGCCTTCTTTGGACCAAGTTCGTCTCGTTCGTCCATCTTCTTCTTCCCATTAGATCCGTTGGCCTTCTTTGGACCAAGTTCATCTCTTTAGTCCCTCTTCCTCCTCGCATTAGATCCGTTGTCCTTCTTTGGACGAGGTTCTTCTCGTTTGTCCATCATCGTGCTTCCAATAGATCCGTTGGCCTTCTTTGGACCAAGTTCGTCTCTTTGGTCCCTCTTCGTCCTCCCATTAGTTCCGTTGGCCTTCTTTGGAGCAAGTTCGTCTCGTTCGTCAATCTTCGTCCTCGTATTAGATCTGTTGTCCTTCTTTGGACCCAGTTCGTCTCGTTCGATCCTCTTCGTCGTCCCATTATATCCGTTGGCCTTCTTTGGACCAAGTTCGTCTCGTTCGTCCCTCTTCGTCCTCCCATTAGTTCCGTTGGCCTTCTTTGGACCAAGTTCGTCTCGTTCGTCCCGCTTCGTCTTCCCATTAGATCCGTTGGCCTTCTTTGGACCAAGTTCGTCTCGTTCGTCCCTCTTCGTCCTCCCATTAGATCCGTTGGCCATCTTTGGACCAAGTTCGTCTCCTTCGTCCCGCTTCGTCTTCCCATTAGTTCCGTTGGCCTTCTTTGGACCACGTTCGTCTCCTTCGTCCATCTTCGTCCTCCCATTAGATCCGTTGGCCTTCTTTGGACCAAGTTTGTCTCGTTCGTCCATCTTCGTCCTCGCACTAGATCCGTTGTCCTTCTTTGGACCAAGTTCGTCTCGTTCGTCCCTCTTCGTCCTCCCATTTGATCAGTTGGCCTTCTTTGGACCAAGTTCGTCTCCTTCGTCCGTCTTCGTCTTCCCATTATATCCGTTGGCCTTCTTTGGACCAAGTTCGTCTCGTTCGTCCGTCATCGTGCTTCCATTAGGTCTGTTGGCCTTCTTTGGACCAAGTTCGTCTCGTTCGTCCCTCTTCGTCGTACCATTAGTTCCGTTGGGCTTCTTTGGACCAAGTTCGTCTCATTCGTCCATCTTCGTCCTCCCATTTGATCCGTTGGCCTTCTTTGGACCAAGTTCGTCTCCTTCGTCCGTCTTCGTCTTCCCATTATATCCGTTGGCCTTCTTTGGACCAAGTTCGTCTCCTTCGTCCCTCTTCGTCCTCCCATTAGATCCGTTGGCCTTCTTTGGACCAAGTTCGTCTCGCTCGTCCATCTTTGTCCTCGCATTAGATCCGTTGTCCTTCTTTGGACCAAGTTCGTCTCGTTCGTCCCTCTTCGTCCTCCCATTAGATCCGTTGATCCGTTGGCCATCTTTGGACCAAGTTCGTCTCGTTCGTCCATCTTCGTGCCCCCATTAGATCCGTTGGCCTTCTTTGGACCAAGTTCGTCTCGTTCGTCCATCTTCGTCGTCCCATTAGATCCGTTGGCCTTCTTTGGACCAAGTTCGTCTCGTTCGTCCATCTTCTTCTTCCCATTAGATCCGTTGGCCTTCTTTGGACCAAGTTCATCTCTTTAGTCCCTCTTCCTCCTCGCATTAGATCCGTTGTCCTTCTTTGGACGAGGTTCTTCTCGTTTGTCCATCATCGTGCTTCCAATAGATCCGTTGGCCTTCTTTGGACCAAGTTCGTCTCTTTGGTCCCTCTTCGTCCTCCCATTAGTTCCGTTGGCCTTCTTTGGAGCAAGTTCGTCTCGTTCGTCAATCTTCGTCCTCGTATTAGATCTGTTGTCCTTCTTTGGACCCAGTTCGTCTCGTTCGATCCTCTTCGTCGTCCCATTATATCCGTTGGCCTTCTTTGGACCAAGTTCGTCTCGTTCGTCCCTCTTCGTCCTCCCATTAGTTCCGTTGGCCTTCTTTGGACCAAGTTCGTCTCGTTCGTCCCGCTTCGTCTTCCCATTAGATCCGTTGGCCTTCTTTGGACCAAGTTCGTCTCGTTCGTCCCTCTTCGTCCTCCCATTAGATCCGTTGGCCATCTTTGGACCAAGTTCGTCTCCTTCGTCCCGCTTCGTCTTCCCATTAGTTCCGTTGGCCTTCTTTGGACCACGTTCGTCTCCTTCGTCCATCTTCGTCCTCCCATTAGATCCGTTGGCCTTCTTTGGACCAAGTTTGTCTCGTTCGTCCATCTTCGTCCTCGCACTAGATCCGTTGTCCTTCTTTGGACCAAGTTCGTCTCGTTCGTCCCTCTTCGTCCTCCCATTTGATCAGTTGGCCTTCTTTGGACCAAGTTCGTCTCCTTCGTCCGTCTTCGTCTTCCCATTATATCCGTTGGCCTTCTTTGGACCAAGTTCGTCTCGTTCGTCCGTCATCGTGCTTCCATTAGGTCTGTTGGCCTTCTTTGGACCAAGTTCGTCTCGTTCGTCCCTCTTCGTCGTACCATTAGTTCCGTTGGGCTTCTTTGGACCAAGTTCGTCTCATTCGTCCATCTTCGTCCTCCCATTTGATCCGTTGGCCTTCTTTGGACCAAGTTCGTCTCCTTCGTCCGTCTTCGTCTTCCCATTATATCCGTTGGCCTTCTTTGGACCAAGTTCGTCTCCTTCGTCCCTCTTCGTCCTCCCATTAGATCCGTTGGCCTTCTTTGGACCAAGTTCGTCTCGCTCGTCCATCTTTGTCCTCGCATTAGATCCGTTGTCCTTCTTTGGACCAAGTTCGTCTCGTTCGTCCCTCTTCGTCCTCCCATTAGATCCGTTGATCCGTTGGCCATCTTTGGACCAAGTTCGTCTCGTTCGTCCATCTTCGTGCCCCCATTAGATCCGTTGGCCTTCTTTGGACCAAGTTCGTCTCGTTCGTCCCTCTTCGTCCTCCCATTAGATCTGTTGATCCGTTGGCCATCTTTGGACCAAGTTCATCTCGTTCGTCCATATTCGTCCTCCCATTAGATTTGTTGGCCTTCTTTGGACCAAGTTCGCCTCGTTCGTCCATCTTCGTCGTCCCATTAGATCTGTTGGCCTTCTTTGGACCAAGTTCGTCTCGTTCGTCCATCTTCGTCTTCCCATTAGATCCGTTGGCCTTCTTTGGACCAAGTTCGTCTCTTTAGTCCCTCTTCCTCCTCGCATTAGATCCGTTGTCCTTCTTTGGACGAGGTTCGTCTCGTTTGTCCATCATCGTGCTTCCAATAGATCCGTTGGCCTTCTTTGGACCAAGTTCGTCTCTTTGGTCCCTCTTCGTCCTCCCATTAGTTCCGTTGGCCTTCTTTGGAGCAAGTTCGTCTCGTTCGTCCATCTTCGTCCTCGTATTAGATCTGTTGTCCTTCTTTGGACCAAGTTCGTCTCGTTCGATCCTCTTCGTCGTCCCATTATATCCGTTGGCCTTCTTTGGACCAAGTTCGACTCGCTTGTCCATCTTCGTCTTCCTATTAGATCCGTTGTCGTGCTTTGGACCAAGTTCATCTCGTTCGTTCCTCTTCGTCGTCCCATTAGATCCGTTGGCCTTCTTTGGACCAAGTTCGTCTTCATCCTCGCATTAGATCCGCTGTCCTTCTTTGGACCAAGTTCGTCTCGTTCGTCCCGCTTCGTCTTCCCATTAGATCCGTTGGCCTTCTTTGGACCAAGTTCGTCTCGTTCGTCCATCTTCGTCCTCGCATTAGATCCGTTGTCCTTCTTTGGACCAAGTTCGTCTCGTTCGTCCCTCTTCGTCCTCCCATTAGATCCGTTGGCCATCTTTGGACCAAGTTCGTCTCCTTCGTCCCGCTTCGTCTTCCCATTAGTTCCGTTGGCCTTCTTTGGACCAAGTTCGTCTCCTTCGTCGATCTTCGTCCTCCCATTAGATCCGTTGTCCTTCTTTGGACCAAGTTCGTCTCGTTCGTCCATCTTCGTCCTCGCACTAGATCCGTTGTCCTTCTTTGGACCAAGTTCGTCTCGTTCGTCCCTCTTCGTCCTCCCATTTGATCCGTTGGCCTTCTTTGGACCAAGTTCGTCTCCTTCGTCCGTCTTCGTCTTCCCATTATATCCGTTGGCCTTCTTTGGACCAAGTTCGTCTCGTTCGTCCGTCATCGTGCTTCCATTAGGTCCGTTGGCCTTCTTTGGACCAAGTTCGTCTCGTTCGTTCCTCTTCGTCGTACCATTAGTTCCGTTGGGCTTCTTTGGACCAAGTTCGTCTCATTCGTCCATCTTCGTCCTCCCATTTGATCCGTTGGCCTTCTTTGGACCAAGTTCGTCTCCTTCGTCCGTCTTCGTCTTCCCATTATATCCGTTGGCCTTCTTTGGACCAAGTTCGTCTCCTTCGTCCATCTTCGTCCTCCCATTAGATCCGTTGGCCTTCTTTGGACCAAGTTCGTCTCGCTCGTCCATCTTTGTCCTCGCATTAGATCCGTTGTCCTTCTTTGGACCAAGTTCGTCTCGTTCGTCCCTCTTCGTCCTCCCATTAGATCCGTTGATCCGTTGGCCATCTTTGGACCAAGTTCGTCTCGTTCGTCCATCTTCGTGCCCCCATTAGATCCGTTGGCCTTCTTTGGACCAAGTTCGTCTCGTTCGTCCATCTTCGTCGTCCCATTAGATCCGTTGGCCTTCTTTGGACCAAGTTCGTCTCGTTCGTCCATCTTCTTCTTCCCATTAGATCCGTTGGCCTTCTTTGGACCAAGTTCATCTCTTTAGTCCCTCTTCCTCCTCGCATTAGATCCGTTGTCCTTCTTTGGACGAGGTTCTTCTCGTTTGTCCATCATCGTGCTTCCAATAGATCCGTTGGCCTTCTTTGGACCAAGTTCGTCTCTTTGGTCCCTCTTCGTCCTCCCATTAGTTCCGTTGGCCTTCTTTGGAGCAAGTTCGTCTCGTTCGTCAATCTTCGTCCTCGTATTAGATCTGTTGTCCTTCTTTGGACCCAGTTCGTCTCGTTCGATCCTCTTCGTCGTCCCATTATATCCGTTGGCCTTCTTTGGACCAAGTTCGTCTCGTTCGTCCCTCTTCGTCCTCCCATTAGTTCCGTTGGCCTTCTTTGGACCAAGTTCGTCTCGTTCGTCCCGCTTCGTCTTCCCATTAGATCCGTTGGCCTTCTTTGGACCAAGTTCGTCTCGTTCGTCCCTCTTCGTCCTCCCATTAGATCCGTTGGCCATCTTTGGACCAAGTTCGTCTCCTTCGTCCCGCTTCGTCTTCCCATTAGTTCCGTTGGCCTTCTTTGGACCACGTTCGTCTCCTTCGTCCATCTTCGTCCTCCCATTAGATCCGTTGGCCTTCTTTGGACCAAGTTCGTCTCGTTCGTCCATCTTCGTCCTCGCACTAGATCCGTTGTCCTTCTTTGGACCAAGTTCGTCTCGTTCGTCCCTCTTCGTCCTCCCATTTGATCAGTTGGCCTTCTTTGGACCAAGTTCGTCTCCTTCGTCCGTCTTCGTCTTCCCATTATATCCGTTGGCCTTCTTTGGACCAAGTTCGTCTCGTTCGTCCGTCATCGTGCTTCCATTAGGTCTGTTGGCCTTCTTTGGACCAAGTTCGTCTCGTTCGTCCCTCTTCGTCGTACCATTAGTTCCGTTGGGCTTCTTTGGACCAAGTTCGTCTCATTCGTCCATCTTCGTCCTCCCATTTGATTCGTTGGCCTTCTTTGGACCAAGTTCGTCTCCTTCGTCCGTCTTCGTCTTCCCATTATATCCGTTGGCCTTCTTTGGACCAAGTTCGTCTCCTTCGTCCATCTTCGTCCTCCCATTAGATCCGTTGGCCTTCTTTGGACCAAGTTCGTCTCGCTCGTCCATCTTTGTCCTCGCATTAGATCCGTTGTCCTTCTTTGGACCAAGTTCGTCTCGTTCGTCCCTCTTCGTCCTCCCATTAGATCCGTTGATCCGTTGGCCATCTTTGGACCAAGTTCGTCTCGTTCGTCCATCTTCGTGCCCCCATTAGATCCGTTGGCCTTCTTTGGACCAAGTTCGTCTCGTTCGTCCATCTTCGTCGTCCCATTAGATCCGTTGGCCTTCTTTGGACCAAGTTCGTCTCGTTCGTCCATCTTCTTCTCCCCATTAGATCCGTTGGCCTTCTTTGGACCAAGTTCATCTCTTTTGTCCCTCTTCCTCCTCGCATTAGATCCGTTGTCCTTCTTTGGACGAGGTTCTTCTCGTTTGTCCATCATCGTGCTTCCAATAGATCCGTTGGCCTTCTTTGGACCAAGTTCGTCTCTTTGGTCCCTCTTCGTCCTCCCATTAGTTCCGTTGGCCTTCTTTGGAGCAAGTTCGTCTCGTTCGTCCATCTTCGTCCTCGTATTAGATCTGTTGTCCTTCTTTGGACCCAGTTCGTCTCGTTCGATCCTCTTCGTCGTCCCATTATATCCGTTGGCCTTCTTTGGACCAAGTTCGACTCGCTTGTCCATCTTCGTCTTCCTATTAGATCCGTTGTCGTGCTTTGGACCAAGTTCATCTCGTCCGTTCCTCTTCGTCGTCCCATTAGATCCGTTGGCCTTCTTTGGACCAAGTTCGTGTTCATCCTCGCATTAGATCCGTTGTCCTTCTTTGGACCAAGTTCGTCTCGTTCGTCCCGCTTCGTCGTCCCATTAGATCCGTTGGCCTTCTTTGGACCAAGGTCGTCTCGTTCGTCCATCTTCGTCCTCGCATTAGATCCGTTGTCCTTCTTTGGACCAAGTTCGTCTCGTTCGTCCCTCTTCGTCCTCCCAATAGATCCGTTGGCCATCTTTGGACCAAGTTCGTCTCCTTCGTCCCGCTTCGTCTTCCCATTAGTTCCGTTGGCCTTCTTTGGACCAAGTTTGTCTCCTTCGTCCATCTTCGTCCTCCCATTAGATCCGTTGGCCTTCTTTGGACCAAGTTCGTCTCGCTCGTCCATCTTCGTCTTTCTATTAGATCTGTTGTCGTTCTTTGGACCAAGTTCGTCTCGTTCGTTCATCTTCGTCGTCTCATTAGATCCGTTGGCCTTCTTTGGACCAAGTTCGTCTCGTTCGTCCATCTTCGTCCTCGCATTAGATCCGTTGTCCTTCTTTGGACCAAGTTCGTCTCGTTCGTCCCTCTTCGTCCTCCCATTTGATCCGTTGGCCTTCTTTGGACCAAGTTCGTCTCCTTCGTCCGTCTTCGTCTTCCCATTATATCCGTTGGCCTTATTTGGACCAAGTTCGTCTCGTTCGTCCGTCATCGTGCTTCCATTAGGTCCGTTGGCCTTCTTTGGACCAAGTTCGTCTCGTTCGTCCCTCTTCGTCGTACCATTAGTTCCGTTGGGCTTCTTTGGACCAAGTTCGTCTCGTTCGTCCATCTTCGTCCTCCCATTTGATCCGTTGGCCTTCTTTGGACCACGTTCGTCTCCTTCGTCCGTCTTCGTCTTCCCATTAGTTCCGTTGGCCTTCTTTGGACCAAGTTCGTCTCGCTCGTCCATCTTCGTCTTTCTATTAGATCTGTTGTCGTTCTTTGGACCAAGTTCGTCTCGTTCGTTCATCTTCGTCGTCTCATTAGATCCGTTGGCCTTCTTTGGACCAAGTTCCTCTCGTTCGTCCCTCTTCGTCCTCCCATTAGTTCCGTTGGCCTTCTTTGGACCAAGTTAGTCTCGCTCATCCATCTTCGTCTTTCTATTAGATCTGTTGTCGTTCTTTGGACCAAGTTCGTCTCGTTCGTTCCTCTTCGTCGTCCCATTAGTTCCGTTGGGCTTCTTTGGACCAAGTTCGTCTCGTTCGTCCATCTTCGTCCTCCCATTTGATCCGTTGGCCTTCTTTGGACCAAGTTCGTCTCCTTCGTCCGTCTTCGTCTTCCCATTATATCCGTTGGCCTTCTTTGGACCAAGTTCGTCTCCTTCGTCCATCTTCGTCCTCCCATTAGATCCGTTGGCCTTCTTTGGACCAAGTTCGTCTCGCTCGTCCATCTTCGTCTTTCTATTAGATCTGTTGTCGATCTTTGGACCAAATTCGTCTCGTTCGTTCATCTTCGTCGTCCCATTAGATCCGTTGGCCTTGTTTGGACCAAGTTCCTCTCGTTCGTCCCTCTTCGTCCTCCCATTAGTTCCGTTGGCCTTCTTTGGACCAAGTTCGTCTCGCTCGTCCATCTTCGTCTTTCTATTAGATCTGTTGTCGTTCTTTGGACCAAGTTCGTCTCGTTCGTTCCTCTTCGTCGTCCCATTAGTTCCGTTGGGCTTCTTTGGACCAAGTTCGTCTCGTTCGTCCATCTTCGTCCTCCCATTTGATCCGTTGGCCTTCTTTGGACCAAGTTCGTCTCCTTCGTCCGTCTTCGTCTTCCCATTATATCCGTTGGCCTTCTTTGGACCAAGTTCGTCTCCTTCGTCCATCTTCGTCCTCCCATTAGATCCGTTGGCCTTCTTTGGACCAAGTTCGTCTCGCTCGTCCATCTTCATCCTACCATTAGTTCCGTTGGGCTTCTTTGGACCAAGTTCGTCTCGTTCGTCCATCTTCGTCCTCCCATTTGATCCGTTGGCCTTCTTTGGACGAAGTTCGTCTCCTTCGTCCGTCTTCGTCTTCCCATTATATCCGTTGGCCTTCTTTGGACCAAGTTCGTCTCGTTCATCCGTTATCGTGCTTCCATTAGGTCCGTTGGCCTTCTTTGGACCAAGTTCGTCTCGTTCGTCCCTCTTCGTCCTACCATTAGTTCCGTTGGGCTTCTTTGGACCAAGTTCGTCTCGTTCGTCCATCTTCGTCCTCCCATTTGATCCGTTGGCCTTCTTTGGACCAATTTCGCCTCCTTCGTCCGTCTTCGTCTTCCCATTATATCCGTTGGCCTTCTTTGGACCAAGTTCGTCTCCTTCGTCCATCTTCGTCCGCCAATTAGATCCGTTGGCCTTCTTTGGACCAAGATCGTCTCGCTCGTCCATCTTCGTCTTTGTATTAGATCTGTTGTCGTTCTTTGGACCAAGTTCGTCTCGTTCGTTCCTCTTCGTCATCCCATTAGATCTGTTGGCCTTCTTTGGACCAAGTTCGTCTCGTTCGTCCGTCATCGTGCTTCCATTAGGTCCGTTGGCCTTCTTTGGACTAAGTTCGTCTCGTTCGTCCCTCTTCGTCGTCCCATTAGATCCGTTGGCCTTCTTTGGACCAAGTTCGTCTCGTTCGTCCATCTTCGTCTTCCCATTAGATCTGTTGGCCTTCTTTGGACCAAGTTCGTCTCTTTAGTCCCTCTTCCTCCTCGCATTAGATCCGTTGTCCTTCTTTGGACGAGGTTCGTCTCGTTTGTCCATCATCGTGCTTCCCATAGATCCGTTGGCCTTCTTTGGACCAAGTTCGTCTCTTTGGTCCCTCTTCGTCCTCCCATTAGTTCCGTTTGCCTTCTTTGGAGCAAGTTCGTCTCGTTCGTCCATCTTCATCCTCGTATTAGATCTGTTGTCCTTCTTTGGACCAAGTTCGTCTTGTTCGTCCCTCTTCGACCTCCCATTACATCCGTTGGCCTTCTTTGGACCAAGTTCGTCTCGTTCGTCCATCTTCGTCTTCCCATTTGATTCGTTGGCCTTCTTTGGACCAACTTTGTCTCGTTCGTCCATCTTCGTCCTCCCATTTGATCCGTTGTCCTTCTTTGGACCTTGTTCGTCTAGTTCGTCCATCTTCGTCCTCCCGTTTCATCTGTTGGCCTTCTTTGGACCAAGTTCGTCTCGTTCGATCCTCTTCGTCGTCCCATTATATCCGTTGGCCTTCTTTGGACCAAGTTCGACTCGCTTGTCCATCTTCGTCTTCCTATTAGATCCGTTGTCGTGCTTTGGACCAAGTTCATCTCGTTCGTTCCTCTTCGTCGTCCCATTAGATCCGTTGGCCTTCTTTGGACCAAGTTCGTCTCCTTCGTCCGTCTTCATCCTCGCATTAGATCCGTTGTCCTTCTTTGGACCAAGTTCGTCCCGCTTCGTCTTCCCATTAGATCCGTTGGCCTTCTTTGGACGAAGTTCGTCTCGTTCGTCCATCTTCGTCCTGGCATTAGATCCGTTGTCCTTCTTTGGACCAAGTTCGTCTCGTTCATCCCTCTTCGTCCTCCCATTAGATCCGTTGGCCTTCTTTGGACCAAGTTCGTCTCCTTCGTCCCACTACGTCTTCCCATTAGTTCCGTTGGCCTTCTTTGGACCAAGTTCGTCTCCTTCGTCCATCTTCGTCCTCCCATTAGATCCGTTGGCCTTCTTTGGACCAAGTTCGTCTCGTTCGTCCATCTTCGTCCTCGCATTAGATCCGTTGTCCTTCTTTGGACCAAGTTCGTCTCGTTCGTCCTTCTTCGTCCTCCCATTTGATCCGTTGGCCTTCTTTGGACCAAGTTCGTCTCCTTCGTCCGTCTTCGTCTTCCCATTATATCCGTTGGCCTTCTTTGGACCAAGTTCGTCTCGTTCGTCCGTCATCGTGCTTCCATTAGGTCCGTTGGGCTTCTTTGGACCAAGTTCGTCTCGTTCGTCCCTCTTCGTCCTACCATTAGTTCCGTTGGGCTTCTTTGGACCAAGTTCGTCTCGTTCGTCCATCTTCGTCCTCCCATTTGATCCGTTGGCCTTCTTTGGACCAATTTCGCCTCCTTCGTCCGTCTTCGTCTTCCCATTATATCCGTTGGCCTTCTTTGGACCAAGTTCGTCTCCTTCGTCCATCTTCGTCCGCCAATTAGATCCGTTGGCCTTCTTTGGACCAAGTTCGTCTCGCTCGTCCATCTTCGTCTTTGTATTAGATCTGTTGTCGTTCTTTGGACCAAGTTCGTCTCGTTCGTTCCTCTTCGTCATCCCATTAGATCTGTTGGCCTTCTTTGGACCAAGTTCGTCTCGTTCGTCCGTCATCGTGCTTCCATTAGGTCCGTTGGCCTTCTTTGGACGAAGTTCGTCTCGTTCGTCCCTCTTCGTCGTCCCATTAGATCCGTTGGCCTTCTTTGGACCAAGTTCGTCTCGTTCGTCCATCTTCGTCTTCCCATTAGATCCGTTGGCCTTCTTTGGACCAAGTTCGTCTCTTTAGTCCCTCTTCCTCCTCGCATTAGATCCGTTGTCCTTCTTTGGACGAGGTTCGTCTCGTTTGTCCATCATCGTGCTTCCCATAGATCCGTTGGCCTTCTTTGGACCAAGTTCGTCTCTTTGGTCCCACTTCGTCCTCCCATTAGTTCCGTTTGCCTTCTTTGGAGCAAGTTCGTCTCGTTCGTCCATCTTCATCCTCGTATTAGATCTGTTGTCCTTCTTTGGACCAAGTTCGTCTTGTTCGTCCCTCTTCGACCTCCCATTACATCCGTTGGCCTTCTTTGGACCAAGTTCGTCTCGTTCGTCCATCTTCGTCTTCCCATTTGATTCGTTAGCCTTCTTTGGACCAACTTTGTCTCGTTCGTCCATCTTCGTCCTCCCATTTGATCCGTTGTCCTTCTTTGGACCTTGTTCGTCTAGTTCGTCCATCTTCGTCCTCCCGTTTGATCTGTTGGCCTTCTTTGGACCAAGTTCGTCTCGTTCGATCCTCTTCATCGTCCCATTACATCCGTTGGCCTTCTTTGGACCAAGTTCGACTCGCTTGTCCATCTTCGTCTTCCTATTAGATCCGTTGTCGTGCTTTGGACCAAGTTCATCTCGTTCGTTCCTCTTCGTCGTCCCATTAGATTCGTTGGCCTTCTTTGGACCAAGTTCGTCTCCTTCGTCCGTCTTCATCCTCGCATTAGATCCGTTGTCCTTCTTTGGACCAAGTTCGTCCCGCTTCGTCTTCCCATTAGATCCGTTGGCCTTCTTTGGACCAAGTGCGTCTCGTTCGTCGATCTTCGTCCTCGCATTAGATCCGTTGTCCTTCTTTGGACCAAGTTCGTCTCGTTCTTCCCTCTTCGTCCTCCCATTAGATCCGTTGGCCTTCTTTGGACCAAGTTCGTCTCCTTCGTCCCACTTCGTCTTCCCATTAGTTCCGTTGGCCTTCTTTGGACCAAGTTCGTCTCCTTCGTCCATCTTCGTCCTCGCATTAGATCCGTTGTCCTTCTTTGGACCAAGTTCGTCTCGTTCGTCCCTCTTCGTCCTCCCATTTGATCCGTTGGCCTTCTTTGGACCAAGTTCGTCTCCTTCGTCCGTCTTCGCCTTCCCATTATATCCGTTGGCCTTCTTTGGACCAAGTTCGTCTCGTTCGTCCATCATCGTGCTTCCATTAGGTCCGTTGGCCTTCTTTGGACCAAGTTCGTCTCGTTCGTCCCTCTTCGTCCTACCATTAGTTCCGTTGGGCTTCTTTGGACCAAGTTCGTCTCGTTCGTCCATCTTCGTCCTCCCATTTGATCCGTTGGCCTTCTTTGGACCAAGTTCGCCTCCTTCGTCCGTCTTCGTCTTCCCATTATATCCGTTGGCCTTCTTTGGACCAAGTTCGTCTCCTTCGTCCCTCTTCGTCCGCCCATTAGATCCGTTGGCCTTCTTTGGACCAAGTTCGTCTCGCTCGTCCATCTTCGTCTTTCTATTAGATCTGTTGTCGTTCTTTGGACCATGTTCGTCTCGTTCGTTCCTCTTCGTCGTCCCATTAGATCCGTTGGCCTTCTTTGGACCAAGTTCGTCTCGTTCGTCCGTCATCGTGCTTCAATTAGGTCCGTTGGCCTTCTTTGGACGAAGTTCGTCTCGTTCGTCCCTCTTCGTCGTCCCATTAGATCCGTTGGCCTTCTTTGGACCAAGTTCGTCTCGTTCGTCCATCTTCGTCTTCCCATTAGATCCGTTGGCCTTCTTTGGACCAAGTTCGTCTCTTTAGTCCCTCTTCCTCCTCGCATTAGATCCGTTGTCCTTCTTTGGACGAGCTTCGTCTCGTTTGTCCATCATCGTGCTTCCCATAGATCCGTTGGCCTTCTTTGGACCAAGTTCGTCTCTTTGGTCCCTCTTCGTCCTCCCATTAGTTCCGTTTGCCTTCTTTCGAGCAAGTTCGTCTCGTTCGTCCATCTTCGTCCTCGTATTAGATCTGTTGTCCTTCTTTGGACCAAGTTCGTCTTGTTCGTCCCTCTTCGACCTCCCATTACATCCGTTGGCCTTCTTTGGACCAAGTTCGTCTCCTTCGTCCATCTTCGTCCTCCCATTAGATCCGTTGGCCTTCTTTGGACCAAGTTCGTCTCGTTCGTCCATCTTCGTCCTCGCATTAGATCCGTTGTCCTTCTTTGGACCAAGTTCGTCTCGTTCGTCCCTCTTCGTCCTCCCATTTGATCCGTTGGCCTTCTTTGGACCAAGTTCGTCTCCTTCGTCCGTCTTCGTCTTCCCATTATATCCGTTGGCCTTCTTTGGACCAAGTTCGTCTCGTTCGTCCGTCATCGTGCTTCCATTAGGTCCGTTGGCCTTCTTTGGACCAAGTTCGTCTCGTTCGTCCCTCTTTGTCCTACCATTAGTTCCGTTGGGCTTCTTTGGACCAAGTTCGTCTCGTTCGTCCATCTTCGTCCTCCCATTTGATCCGTTGGCCTTCTTTGGACCAAGTTCGTCTCCTTCGTCCGTCTTCGTCTTCCCATTATATCCGTTGGCCTTCTTTGGACCAAGTTCGTCTCCTTCGTACATCTTCGTCCTCCCATTAGATCCAATGGCCTTCTTTGGACCAAGTTCGTCTCGATCGTCCATCTTCGTCTTTCTATTAGATCTGTTGTCGTTCTTTGGACCAAGTTCGTCTCGTTCGTTCCTCTTCGTCGTCCCATTAGATCCGTTGGCCTTCGTTGGACCAAGTTCATCTCGTTCGTCCGTCATCGTGCTTCCGTTAGGTCCGTTGGCCTTCTTTGGACCAAGTTCGTCTCGTTCGTCCCTCTTCGTCCTCCCATTAGTTCCGTTGGCCTTCTTTGGACCAAGTTCGTCTCGCTCGTCCATCTTCGTCTTTCTATTAGATCTGTTGTCGTTCTTTGGACCAAGTTCGTCTCGTTCATTCCTCTTCGTCGTGCCATTAGATCAGTTGGTCTTCTTTGGACCAAGTTCGTCTCCTTCGTCCGTCTTCGTCTTCCCATTAGATCCGTTGGCCTTCTTTGGACCAAGTTCGTCTCGTTCGTCCATCATCGTGCTTCCATTAGGTCCGTTGGCCTTCTTTGGACCAAGTTCGTCTCTTTAGTCCCTCTTCGTCCTCCCATTAGATCCGTTGTCCTTCTTTGGACCATGTTCGTCTCGTTCGTCCATCTTCGTCCTCCCATTAGATCCCTTGGCCTTCTTTGGACCAAGTTCGTCTCGTTCGTCCCGCTTCGTCTTCCCATTAGATCCGTTGGCCTTCTTTGGACCAAGTTCGTCTCCTTCGTCCATCTTCGTCCTTCCATTAGATCCGTTGGCCTTCTTTGGACCAAGTTCGTCTCGTTCGTCCCTCTTCGTCCTTCCATTAGATCCGTTGGCCTTCTTTGGACCAAGTTCGTCTCGTTCGTCCGTCTTCGTCTTCCCATTAGATCCGTTGGCCTTCTTTGGACGAAGATCGTCTCCTTCGTCCCACCTCGTCCTCCCATTAGATCCGTTGGCCTTCTTTGGACCAAGTTCGTCTCCTTCGTCCATCTTCGTCCTCCCATTAGATCCGTTGGCCTTCTTTGGGCCAAGTTCGTCTCGTTCGTCCATCTTCGTCCTCGCATTAGATCCGTTGTCCTTCTTTGGACCAAGTTCGTCTCGTTCGTCCCTCTTCGTCCTCGCATTAGATCCGTTGGCCTTCTTTGGACCAAATTCGTCTCGTTCGTCCCTCTTCGTCTTCCCAATATATCCGTTGGCCTTCTTTGGACCAAGTTCGTCTCCTTCGTCCGTCTTCGTCTTCCCAATATATTCGTTGGCCTTCTTTGGACCAAGTTCGTCTCGTTCGTCCGTCATCGTGCTTCCATTAGGTCCGTTGGCCTTCTTTGGACCAAGTTCGTCTCGTTCGTCCCTCTTTGTCGTACCATTAGTTCCGTTGGGCTTCTTTGGACCAAGTTCGTCTCGTTCGTCCATCTTCGTCCTCCCATTTGATCCGTTGGCCTTCTTTGGACCAAGTTCGTCTCCTTCGTCCGTCTTCGTCTTCCCATTATATCCGTTGGCCTTCTTTGGACCAAGTTCGTCTCCTTCGTACATCTTCGTCCTCCCATTAGATCCAATGGCCTTCTTTGGACCAAGTTCGTCTCGATCGTCCATCTTCGTCTTTCTATTAGATCTGTTGTCGTTCTTTGGACCAAGTTCGTCTCGTTCGTTCCTCTTCGTCGTCCCATTAGATCCGTTGGCCTTCGTTGGACCAAGTTCATCTCGTTCGTCCGTCATCGTGCTTCCGTTAGGTCCGTTGGCCTTCTTTGGACCAAGTTCGTCTCGTTCGTCCCTCTTCGTCCTCCCATTAGTTCCGTTGGCCTTCTTTGGACCAAGTTCGTCTCGCTCGTCCATCTTCGTCTTTCTATTAGATCTGTTGTCGTTCTTTGGACCAAGTTCGTCTCGTTCATTCCTCTTCGTCGTGCCATTAGATCAGTTGGTCTTCTTTGGACCAAGTTCGTCTCCTTCGTCCGTCTTCGTCTTCCCATTAGATCCGTTGGCCTTCTTTGGACCAAGTTCGTCTCGTTCGTCCATCATCGTGCTTCCATTAGGTCCGTTGGCCTTCTTTGGACCAAGTTCGTCTCTTTAGTCCCTCTTCGTCCTCCCATTAGATCCGTTGTCCTTCTTTGGACCATGTTCGTCTCGTTCGTCCATCTTCGTCCTCCCATTAGATCCCTTGGCCTTCTTTGGACCAAGTTCGTCTCGTTCGTCCCGCTTCGTCTTCCCATTAGATCCGTTGGCCTTCTTTGGACCAAGTTCGTCTCCTTCGTCCATCTTCGTCCTTCCATTAGATCCGTTGGCCTTCTTTGGACCAAGTTCGTCTCGTTCGTCCCTCTTCGTCCTTCCATTAGATCCGTTGGCCTTCTTTGGACCAAGTTCGTCTCGTTCGTCCGTCTTCGTCTTCCCATTAGATCCGTTGGCCTTCTTTGGACGAAGATCGTCTCCTTCGTCCCACCTCGTCCTCCCATTAGATCCGTTGGCCTTCTTTGGACCAAGTTCGTCTCCTTCGTCCATCTTCGTCCTCCCATTAGATCCGTTGGCCTTCTTTGGGCCAAGTTCGTCTCGTTCGTCCATCTTCGTCCTCGCATTAGATCCGTTGTCCTTCTTTGGACCAAGTTCGTCTCGTTCGTCCCTCTTCGTCCTCGCATTAGATCCGTTGGCCTTCTTTGGACCAAGTTCGTCTCGTTCGTCCCTCTTCGTCTTCCCAATATATCCGTTGGCCTTCTTTGGACCAAGTTCGTCTCCTTCGTCCGTCTTCGTCTTCCCAATATATTCGTTGGCCTTCTTTGGACCAAGTTCGTCTCGTTCGTCCGTCATCGTGCTTCCATTAGGTCCGTTGGCCTTCTTTGGACCAAGTTCGTCTCGTTCGTCCCTCTTCGTCCTACCATTAGTTCCGTTGGGCTTCTTTGGACCAAGTTCGTCTCGTTCGTCCATCTTCGTCCTCCCATTTGATCCGTTGGCCTTATTTGGACCAAGTTCGTCTCCTTCATCCGTCTTCGTCTTCCCATTATATCTGTTGGCCTTCTTTGGACCAAGTTCGTCTCCTTCGTCCATCTTCGTCCTCCCATTAGATCCGTTGGTCTTCTTTGGACCAAGTTCGTCTCGTTCGTCCATCTTCGTCCTCGCATTAGATCCGTTGTCGTTCTTTGGACCAAGTTCGTCTCGTTCGTTCCTCTTCGTCGTCCCATTAGATCCGTTGGCCTTCTTTGGACCAAGTTCGTCTCGTTCGTCCGTCATCGTGCTTCCATTAGGTCCGTTGGCCTTCTTTGGACCAAGTTCGTCTCGTTCGTCCCTCTTCGTCCTCCCATTAGTTCCGTTGGCCTTCTTTGGACCAAGTTCGTCTCGCTCGTCCTTCTTCGTCTTTCTATTAGATCTGTTGTCGTTCTTTGGACCAAGTTCGTCTCGTTCGTCCATCTTCGTCCTCCCATTTGATCCGTTGGCCTTATTTGGTCCAAGTTCGTCTCCTTCGTCCGTCTTCGTCTTCCCATTATATCCGTTGGCCTTCTTTGGACCAAGTTCGTCTCCTTCGTCCATCTTCATCCTCCCATTAGATCCGTTGGCCTTCTTTGGACCAAGTTCGTCTCGTTCGTTCCTCTTCGTCGTCCCATTAGATCCGTTGGCCTTCTTTGGACCAAGTTCGTCTCGTTCATCTGTCATCATGCTTCCATTAGGTCCGTTGGCCTTCTTTGGACCAAGTTCGTCTCTTTAGTCCCTCTTCGTCCTCCCATTTGATCCGTTGGCCTTCTTTGGACCAAGTTCGTCTCGTTCGTCCTGCTTCGTCTTCCCATTAGATCCGTTGGCCTTCTTTGGACCAAGTTATTCTCCTTCGTCCATCTACGTCCTCCCATTAGATCCGTTGGCCTTCTTTGGACCAAGTTCGTCTCGTTCGTCCGTCTTCGCCTTCCCATTAGATCCGTTGGCCTTCTTTGGACCAGGTTCGTCTCTTTCGTCCCTCTTCGTCGTCCCATTACATCCGTTGGCCTTCTTTGGACCAAGTTCGTCTCCTTCGTCCATCTTCGTCCTCCCATTAGATCCGTTGGCCTTCTTTGGACCAAGTTCCTCTCGTTCGTCCATCTTCGTCCTCGCATTAGATCCGTTGTCCTTCTTTGGACCAAGTTCGTCTCGTTCGTCCCTCTTCGTCCTCCCATTAGATCCGTTGGCCTTCCTTGTACCAAGTTCGTCTCGTTCGTCCGTCTTCGTCTTCCCATAAGATCCGTTGGCCTTCTTTGGACCAAGTTCGTCTCGTTCGTCCATCATCGTGCTTCCATTAGGTCCGTTGGCCTTCTTTGGACCAAGTTCGTCTCTTTAGTCCCTCTTCGTCCTCCCATTAGATCCGTTGGCCTTCTTTGGACCATGTTCGTCTCGTTCGTCCATCTTCGTCTTCCCATTTGATCCAATGGCCTTCTTTGGACCATGTTCGTCTCCTTCGTCCATCTTCGTCCTCCCATTAGATCCGTTGGCCTTCTTTGGACCAAGTTCGTCTCGCTCTTCCATCTTCGTCTTTCTATTAGATCTATTGTCGTTCTTTGGACCAAGTTCGTCTAGTTCATTCCTCTTCGTCGTGCCATTAGATCAGTTGGTCTTCTTTGGACCAAGTTCGTCTCGTTCGTCCATCATCGTGCTTCCATTAGGTCCGTTGGCCTTCTTTGGACCAAGTTCGTCTCTTTAGTCCCTCTTCGTCCTCCCATTAGATCCGTTGGCCTTCTTTGGACCAAGTTCGTCTCGTTCGTCCGTCTTCGTCTTCCCAATAGATCCGTTGGCCTTCTTTGGACGAAGATCGTCTCCTTCGTCCCACTTCGTCCTCCCATTAGATCCGTTGGCCTTCTTTGGACCAAGTTCGTATCCTTCGTCCATCTTCGTCCTCCCATTAGATCCGTTGGCCTTTTTTGGACCAAGTTCGTCTCGTTCGTCCATCTTCGTCCTCGCATTAGATCCGTTGTCCTTCTTTGGACCAAGTTCGTCTCGTTCGTCCCTCTTCGTCCTCCCATTTGATCCGTTGGCCTTCTTTGGACGAAGTTCCTCTCCTTTGTCCGTCTTCGTCTTCCCAATATATCTGTTGGCCTTCTTTGGACCAAGTTCGTCTCGTTCGTTCGTCATCTTGCTTCCATTAGGTCCGTTGGCCTTCTTTGGACCAAGTTCGTCTCGTTCGTCCCTCTTCGTCCTACCATTAGTTCCGTTGGGCTTCTTTGGACCAAGTTCGTCTCGTTCGTCCATCTTCGTCCTCCCATTTGATCCGTTGGCCTTATTTGGACCAAGTTCGTCTCCTTCGTCCGTCTTCGTCTTCCCATTATATCCGTTGGCCTTCTTTGGACCAAGTTCGTCTCCTTCGTCCATCTTCGTCCTCCCATTAGTTCCGTTGGCCTTCTTTGGACCAAGTTCGTCTCGTTCGTCCATCTTCGTCCTGGCATTAGATCCGTTGTCGTTCTTTGGACCAAGTTCGTCTCGTTCGTTCCTCTTCGTCGTCCCATTAGATCCGTTGGCCTTCTTTGGACCAAGTTCGTCTCGTTCGTCCGTCATCGTGCTTCCATTAGGTCCGTTGGCCTTCTTTGGACCAAGTTCGTCTCGTTCGTCCCTCTTCGTCCTCCCATTAGTTCCGTTGGCCTTCTTTGGACCAAGTTCGTCTCGCTCGTCCTACTTCGTCTTTCTATTAGATCTGTTGTCGTTCTTTGGACCAAGTTCGTCTCGTTCGTCCATCTTCGTCCTCCCATTTGATCCGTTGGCCTTATTTGGACCAAGTTCGTCTCGTTCGTCCGTCATCGTGCTTCCATTAGGTCCGTTGGCCTTCTTTGGACCAAGTTCGTCTCGTTCGTCCCTCTTCGTCCTCCCATTAGTTCCGATGGCCTTCTTTGGACCAAGTTCGTCTCGTTCGTCCATCTTCGTCCTCGCACTAGATCCGTTGTCGTTCTTTGGACCAAGTTCGTCTCGTTCGTTCCTCTTCGTCGTCCCATTAGATCCGTTGGCCTTCTTTGGACCAAGTTCGTCTCGTTCGTCCGTCATCGTGCTTCCATTAGGTCCGTTGGCCTTCTTTGGACCAAGTTCGTCTCTTTAGTCCCTCTTCGTCCTCCCATTTGATCCGTTGGCCTTCTTTGGACCAAGTTCGTCTCGTTTTTCCCGCTTCGTCTTCCCATTAGATCCGTTGGCCTTCTTTGGACCAAGTTCGTCTCCTTCGTCCATCTTCGTCCTCCCATTAGATCCGTTGTCCTTCTTTGGACCAAGTTCGTCTCGTTCGTCCCTCTTCGTCCTCCCATTAGATCCGTTGGCCTTCCTTGGACCAAGTTCGTCTCGTTCGTCCGTCTTCGTCTTCCCATTAGATCCGTTGGCCTTCTTTGGACCAAGTTCGTCTCCTTCGTCCATCTTCGTCCTCCCATTAGATCCGTTGGCCTTCTTTGGACCAAGTTCGTCTCGTTCGTCCATCTTCGTCCTCGCATTAGATCCGTTGTCCTTCTTTGGACCAAGTTCGTCTCGTTCGTCCCTCTTCGTCCTCCCATTAGATCCGTTGGCCTTCCTTGGACCAAGTTCATCTCGTTCGTCCGTCTTCGTCTTCCCATTAGATCCGTTGGCCTTCTTTGGACCAAGTTCGTCTCGTTCGTCCATCTTCGTCCTCCCATTTGATCCGTTGGCCTTCTTTGGACCTTGTTCGTCTAGTTCGTCCATCTTCGTCCTCCCATTTGATCTGTTGGCCTTCTTTGGACCAAGTTCGTCTCGTTCGATCCTCTTCGTCGTCCCATTATATCCGTTGGCCTTCTTTGGACCATGTTTGACTCGCTTGTCCATCTTCGTCTTCCTATTAGATCCGTTGTCGTGCTTTGGACCAAGTTCATCTCGTTCGTTCCTCTTCGTCGTCCCATTAGATCCGTTGGCCTTCTTTGGACCAAGTTCGTCTCCTTCGTCCGTCTTCATCCTCGCATTAGATCCGTTGTCCTTCTTTGGAAGAAGTTCATCTCGTTCGTCCCGCTTCGTCTTCCCATTAGATCCGTTGGCCTTCTTTGGACCAAGTTCGTCTCGTTCGTCCATATTCGTCCTCGTATTAGACCTGTTGTCCTTCTTTGGACCAAGTTCCTCTCGTTCATCCCTCTTCGTCCTCCCATTAGATCCGTTGGCCTTCTTTGGACCAAGTTCGTCTCCTTCGTCCCGCTTCGTCTTCCCATTAGTTCCGTTGGCCTTCTTTGGACCAAGTTGGTCTCCTTCGTCCATCTTCGTCCTCCCATTAGATCCGTTGGCCTTCTTTGGACCTTGTTCGTCTAGTTCGTCCATCTTCGTCCTCCCATTTGATCTGTTGGCCTTCTTTGGACCAAGTTCGTCTCGTTCGATCCTCTTCGTCGTCCCATTATATCCGTTGGCCTTCTTTGGACCATGTTTGACTCGTTCGTCCCTCTTCGTCCTCCCATTAGTTCCGATGGCCTTCTTTGGACCAAGTTCGTCTCGTTCGTCCATCTTCGTCCTCGCACTAGATCCGTTGTCGTTCTTTGGACCAAGTTCGTCTCGTTCGTTCCTCTTCGTCGTCCCATTAGATCCGTTGGCCTTCTTTGGACCAAGTTCGTCTCGTTCGTCCGTCATCGTGCTTCCATTAGGTCCGTTGGCCTTCTTTGGACCAAGTTCGTCTCTTTAGTCCCTCTTCGTCCTCCCATTTGATCCGTTGGCCTTCTTTGGACCAAGTTCGTCTCGTTTGTCCCGCTTCGTCTTCCCATTAGATCCGTTGGCCTTCTTTGGACCAAGTTCGTCTCCTTCGTCCATCTTCGTCCTCCCATTAGATCCGTTGTCCTTCTTTGGACCAAGTTCGTCTCGTTCGTCCCTCTTCGTCCTCCCATTAGATCCGTTGGCCTTCCTTGGACCAAGTTCGTCTCGTTCGTCCGTCTTCGTCTTCCCATTAGATCCGTTGGCCTTCTTTGGACCAAGTTCGTCTCCTTCGTCAATCTTCGTCCTCCCATTAGATCCGTTGGCCTTCTTTGGACCAAGTTCGTCTCGTTCGTCCATCTTCGTCCTCGCATTAGATCCGTTGTCCATCTTTGGACCAAGTTCGTCTCGTTCGTCCCTCTTCGTCCTCCCATTAGATCCGTTGGCCTTCCTTGGACCAAGTTCATCTCGTTCGTCCGTCTTCGTCTTCCCATTAGATCCGTTGGCCTTCTTTGGACCAAGTTCGTCTCGTTCGTCCATCTTCGTCCTCCCATTTGATCCGTTGGCCTTCTTTGGACCTTGTTCGTCTAGTTCGTCCATCTTCGTCCTCCCATTTGATCTGTTGGCCTTCTTTGGACCAAGTTCGTCTCGTTCGATCCTCTTCGTCGTCCCATTATATCCGTTGGCCTTCTTTGGACCATGTTTGACTCGCTTGTCCATCTTCGTCTTCCTATTAGATCCGTTGTCGTGCTTTGGACCAAGTTCATCTCGTTCGTTCCTCTTCGTCGTCCCATTAGATCCGTTGGCCTTCTTTGGACCAAGTTCGTCTCCTTCGTCCGTCTTCATCCTCGCATTAGATCCGTTGTCCATCTTTGGAAGAAGTTCATCTCGTTCGTCCCGCTTCGTCTTCCCATTAGATCCGTTGGCCTTCTTTGGACCAAGTTCGTCTCGTTCGTCCATATTCGTCCTCGTATTAGACCTGTTGTCCTTCTTTGGACCAAGTTCCTCTCGTTCATCCCTCTTCGTCCTCCCATTAGATCCGTTGGCCTTCTTTGGACCAAGTTCGTCTCCTTCGTCCCGCTTCGTCTTCCCATTAGTTCCGTTGGCCTTCTTTGGACCAAGTTGGTCTCCTTCGTCCATCTTCGTCCTCCCATTAGATCCGTTGGCCTTCTTTGGACCAAGTTCGTATCGTTCGTCCATCTTCGTCCTCGCATTAGATCCGTTGTCATTCTTTGGACCAAGTTCGTCTCGTTCGTCCCTCTTCGTCCTCCCATTTGATCCGTTGGCCTTCTTTGGACCAAGTTCGTCTCCTTCGTCCGTCTTCGTCTTCCCAATATATCCGTTGGCCTTCTTTGGACCAAGTTCATCTCGTTCGTCCCTCTTCGTCCTACCATTAGTTCCGTTGGGCTTCTTTGGACCAAGTTCTTCTCGTTCGTCCATCTTCGTCCTCCCATTTGATCCGTTGGCCTTCTTTGGACCAAGTTCGTCTCCTTCGTCCGTCTTCGTCTTCCCATTATATCCGTTGGCCTTCTTTGGACCAAGTTCGTCTCCTTCGTCCATCTTCGTCCTCCCATTAGATCCGTTGGCCTTCTTTGGACCAAGTTCGTCTCGCTCGTCCATCTTCGTCTTTCTTTTAGATTTGTTGTCGTTCTTTGGACCAAGTTCGTCTCGTTCGTTCCTCTTCGTCGTCCCATTAGATCCGTTGGCCTTCTTTGGACCAAGTTCGTCTCGTTCGTCCGTCATCGTGCTTCCATTAGGTCCGTTGGCCTTCTTTGGACCAAGTTCGTCTCGTTCGTCCCTCTTCGTCCTCCCATTAGTTCCGATGGCCTTCTTTGGACCAAGTTCGTCTCGCTCGTCCATCTTCGTCTTTCTATGAGATCTGTTGTCGTTCTTTGGACCAAGTTCGTCTCGTTCATTCCTCTTCTTCGTGCCATTAGATCAGTTGGTCTTCTTTGGACCAAGTTCGTCTCCTTCGTCCGTCTTCGTCTTCCCATTAGATCCGTTGGCCTTCTTTGGACCAAGTTCGTCTCGTTCGTCCATCATCGTGCTTCCATTAGGTCCGTTGGCCTTCTTTGGACCAAGTTCGTCTCTTTAGTCCCTCTTCGTCCTCCCATTAGATTCGTTGGCCTTCTTTGGACCATGTTCGTCTCGTTTGTCCATCTTCGTCTTCCCATTTGATCCAATGGCCTTCTTTGGACCATGTTCGTCTCCTTCGTCCATCTTCGTCCTCCCATTAGATCCGTTGGCCTTCTTTGGACCAAGTTCGTCTCGTTCGTCCTGCTTCGTCTTCCCATTAGATCCGTTGGCCTTCTTTGGACCAAGTTCGTCTCCTTCGTCCATCTTCGTCCTTCCGTTAGATCTGTTGGCCTTCTTTGGACCAAGTTCGTCTCGTTCGTCCCTCTTCGTCCTTCCATTAGATCCGTTGGCCTTCTTTGGACCAAGTTCGTCTCGTTCGTCCGTCTTCGTCTTCCCATTAGATCCGTTGGCCTTCTTTGGACGAAGTTCGCCTCCTTCGTCCCACTTCGTCCTCCCATTAGATCCGTTGGCCTTCTTTGGACCAAGTTCGTCTCCTTCGTCCATCTTCGTCCTCCCATTAGATCCGTTGGCCTTCTTTGGACCAAGTTCGTCTCGTTCGTCCATCTTCGTCCTCGCATTAGATCCGTTGTCCTTCTTTGGACCAAGTTCGTCTCGTTCGTCCCTCTTCATCCTCCCATTTGATCCGTTGGCCTTCTTTGGACCAAGTTCGTCTCCTTCGTCCGTCTTCGTCTTCCCAATATATCCGTTGGCCTTCTTTGGACAAAGTTCGTCTCGTTCGTCCGTCATCGTGCTTCCATTAGGTCCGTTGGCCTTCTTTGGACCAAGTTCGTCTCGTTCGTCCCTCTTCGTCCTACCATTAGTTCCGTTGGGCTTCTTTGGACCAAGTTCTTCTCGTTCGTCCATCTTCGTCCTCCCATTTGATCCGTTGGCCTTCTTTGGACCAAGTTCGTCTCCTTCGTCCGTCTTCGTCTTCCCATTATATCCGTTGGCCTTCTTTGGACCAAGTTCGTCTCCTTCGTCCATCTTCGTCCTCCCATTAGATCCGTTGGCCTTCTTTGGACCAAGTTCGTCTCGCTCGTCCATCTTCATCTTTCTATTAGATTTGTTGTCGTTCTTTGGACCAAGTTCGTCTCGTTCGTTCCTCTTCGTCGTCCCATTAGATCCGTTGGCCTTCTTTGGACCAAGTTCGTCTCGTTCGTCTGTCATCGTGCTTCCATTAGGTCCGTTGGCCTTCTTTGGACCAAGGTCGTCTCGTGCGTCCCTCTTCGTCCTACCATTAGTTCCGTTGGGCTTCTTTGGACCAAGTTCGTCTCCTTCGTCCGTCTTCATCCTCGCATTAGATCCGTTGTCCTTCTTTGGACCAAGTTCGTCTCGCTCGTCCATCTTCATCTTTCTATTAGATTTGTTGTCGTTCTTTGGACCAAGTTCGTCTCGTTCGTTCCTCTTCGTCGTCCCATTAGATCCGTTGGCCTTCTTTGGACCAAGTTCGTCTCGTTCGTCCGTCATCGTGCTTCCATTAGGTCCGTTGGCCTTCTTTGGACCAAGTTCGTCTCGTTCGTCCCTCTTCGTCCTCCCATTAGTTTCGATGGCCTTCTTTGGACCAAGTTTGTCTCGCTCGTCCATCTTCGTCTTTCTATGAGATCTGTTGTCGTTCTTTGGACCAAGTTCGTCTCGTTCATTCCTCTTCGTCGTGCCATTAGATCAGTTGGTCTTCTTTGGACCAAGTTCGTCTCCTTCGTCCGTCTTCGTCTTCCCATTAGATCCGTTCGCCTTCTTTGGACCAAGTTCGTCTCGTTCGTCCATCATCGTGCTTCCATTAGGTCCGTTGGCCTTCTTTGGACCAAGTTCGTCTCTTTAGTCCCTCTTCGTCCTCCCATTAGATTCGTTGGCCTTCTTTGGACCATGTTCGTCTCGTTTGTCCATCTTCGTCTTCCCATTTGATCCGTTGGCCTTCTTTGGACCAAGTTCGTCTCGTTCGTCCCGCTTCGTCTGCCCATTAGATCCGTTGGCCTTCTTTGGACCAAGTTCGTCTCCTTCGTCCATCTTCGTCCTTCCGTTAGATCCGTTGGCCTTCTTTGGACCAAGTTCGTCTCGTTCGTCCCTCTTCGTCCTTCCATTAGATCCGTTGGCCTTCTTTGGACCAAGTTCGTCTCGTTCGTCCGTCTTCGTCTTCCCATTAGATCCGTTGGCCTTCTTTGGACGAAGTTCGTCTCCTTCGTCCCACTTCGTCCTCCCATTAGATCCGTTGGCCTTCTTTGGACCAAGTTCATCTCCTTCGTCCATCTTCGTCCTCCCATTAGATCCGTTGGCCTTCTTTGGACCAAGTTCGTCTCGTTCGTCCATCTTCGTCCTCGCATTAGATCCGTTGTCCTTCTTTGGACCAAGTTCGTCTCGTTCGTCCCTCTTCGTCCTCCCATTTGATCCGTTGGCCTTCTTTGGACCAAGTTCGTCTCCTTCATCCGTCTTCGTCTTCCCATTATATCCGTTGGCCTTCTTTGGACCAAGTTCGTCTCGTTCGTCCGTCATCGTGCTTCCATTAGGTCCGTTGGCCTTCTTTGGACCAAGGTCGTCTCGTGCGTCCCTCTTCGTCCTACCATTAGTTCCGTTGGGCTTCTTTGGACCAAGTTCGTCTCATTCGTCCATCTTCGTCCTCCCATTTGATCCGTTGGCCTTCTTTGGACCAAGTTCATCTCCTTCGTCCGTCTTCGTCTTCCCATTATATCCGTTGGCCTTCTTTGAACCAAGTTCGTCTCCTTCGTCCATCTTCGTCCTCCCATTAGATCCGTTGGCCTTCTTTGGACCAAGTTCGTCTCGTTCGTCCATCTTCGTCCTCGCATTAGATCCGTTGTCGTTCTTTGGACCAAGTTCGTCTAGTTCGTTCCTCTTCGTCGTCCCATTAGATCCGTTGGCCTTCTTTAGACCAAGTTCGTCTCGTTCGTCCGTCATCGTGCTTCCATTAGGTCCGTTGGCCTTCGTTGGACCAAGTTCGTCTCGTTCGTCCCTCTTCGTCGTCCCATTAGATCCGTTGGCCTTCTTTGGACCAAGTTCGTCTCCTTCGTCCATCTTCGTCCTCCCATTTGATCCGTTGGCCTTCTTTGGACCAAGTTCATCTCCTTCGTCCGTCTTCGTCTTCCCATTATATCCGTTGGCCTTCTTTGGACCAAGTTCGTCTCCTTCGTCCATCTTCGTCCTCCCATTAGATCCGTTGGCCTTCTTTGAACCAAGTTCGTCTCGTTCGTCCATCTTCGTCCTCGCGTTGTCCTTCTTTGGACCAAGTTCGTCTCGTTCGTCCCTCTTCGTCCTCCCATTTGATCCGTTGGCCTTCTTTGGACCAAGTTCGTCTCCTTCATCCGTCTTCGTCTTCCCATTATATCCGTTGGCCTTCTTTGGACCAAGTTCGTCTCGTTCGTCCGTCATCGTGCTTCCATTAGGTCCGTTGGCCTTCTTTGGACCAAGGTCGTCTCGTGCGTCCCTCTTCGTCCTACCATTAGTTCCGTTGGGCTTCTTTGGACCAAGTTCGTCTCATTCGTCCATCTTCGTCCTCCCATTTGATCCGTTGGCCTTCTTTGGACCAAGTTCATCTCCTTCGTCCGTCTTCGTCTTCCCATTATATCCGTTGGCCTTCTTTGAACCAAGTTCGTCTCCTTCGTCCATCTTCGTCCTCCCATTAGATCCGTTGGCCTTCTTTGGACCAAGTTCGTCTCGTTCGTCCATCTTCGTCCTCGCATTAGATCCGTTGTCGTTCTTTGGACCAAGTTCGTCTAGTTCGTTCCTCTTCGTCGTCCCATTAGATCCGTTGGCCTTCTTTAGACCAAGTTCGTCTCGTTCGTCCGTCATCGTGCTTCCATTAGGTCCGTTGGCCTTCGTTGGACCAAGTTCGTCTCGTTCGTCCCTCTTCGTCGTCCCATTAGATCCGTTGGCCTTCTTTGGACCAAGTTCGTCTCCTTCGTCCATCTTCGTCCTCCCATTTGATCCGTTGGCCTTCTTTGGACCAAGTTCATCTCCTTCGTCCGTCTTCGTCTTCCCATTATATCCGTTGGCCTTCTTTGGACCAAGTTCGTCTCCTTCGTCCATCTTCGTCCTCCCATTAGATCCGTTGGCCTTCTTTGGACCAAGTTCGTCTCGTTCGTCCATCTTCGTCCTCGCATTAGATCCGTTGTCCTTCTTTGGACCAAGTTCGTCTCGTTCGTCCCTCTTCGTCCTCCCATTTGATCCGTTGGCCTTCTTTGGACCAAGTTCGTCTCCTTCGTCCGTCTTCGTCTTCCCATTATATCCGTTGGCCTTCTTTGGACCAAGTTCGTCTCCTTCGTCCATCTTCGTCCTCCCATTAGATCCGTTGGCCTTCTTTGGACCAAGTTCGTCTCGTTCGTCCATCTTCGTCCTCGCATTAGATCCGTTGTCGTTCTTTGGACCAAGTTCGTCTCGTTCGTTCCTCTTCGTCGTCCCATTAGATCCGTTGGCCTTCTTTAGACCAAGTTCGTCTCGTTCGTCCGTCATCGTGCTTCCATTAGGTCCGTTGGCCTTCGTTGGACCAAGTTCGTCTCGTTCGTCCCTCTTCGTCGTCCCATTAGATCCGTTGGCCTTCTTTGGACCAAGTTCGTCTCCTTCGTCCGTCTTCATCCTCGCATTAGATCCGTTGTCCTTCTTTGGAAGAAGTTCGTCTCGTTCGTCCCGCTTCGTCTTCCCGTTAGATCCGTTGGCCTTCTTTGGACCAAGTTCGTCTCGTTCGTCCATCTTCGTCCTCGTATTAGACCTGTTGTCCTTCTTTGGACCAAGTTCGTCTCGTTCATCCCTCTTCGTCCTCCCATTAGATCCGTTGGCCTTCTTTGGACCAAGTTCGTCTCCTTCGTCCCGCTTCGTCTTCCCATTAGTTCCGTTGGCCTTCTTTGGACCAAGTTGGTCTCCTTCGTCCATCTTCGTCCTCCCATTAGATCCGTTGGCCTTCTTTGGACCAAGTTCGTCTCGTTCGTCCATCTTCGTCCTCGCATTAGATCCGTTGTCCTTCTTTGGACCAAGTTCGTCTCGTTCGTCCCTCTTCGTCCTCCCATTTGATCCGTTGGCCTTCTTTGGACCAAGTTCGTCTCCTTCGTCCGTCTTCGTCTTCCCATTATATCCGTTGGCCTTCTTTGGACCAAGTTCGTCTCGTTCGTCCGTCATCGTGCTTCCATTAGGTCCGTTGGCCTTCTTTGGACCAAGTTCGTCTCGTTCGTCCCTCTTCGTCCTACCATTAGTTCGGTTGGGCTTCTTTGGACCAAGTTCTTCTCGTTCGTCCATCTTCGTCCTCCCATTTGATCCGTTGGCCTTCTTTGGACCAAGTTCGTCTCCTTCGTCCGTCTTCGTCTTCCCATTATATCCGTTGGCCTTCTTTGGACCAAGTTCGTCTCCTTCGTCCCTCTTCGTCCTCCCATTAGATCCGTTGGCCTTCTTTGGACCAAGTTCGTCTCGTTCGTCCATCTTCGCCCTCGTATTAGACCTGTTGTCCTTCTTTGGACCAAGTTCGTCTCGTTCATCCCTCTTCGTCCTCCCATTAGATCCGTTGGCCTTCTTTGGACCAAGTTCGTCTCCTTCGTCCCGCTTCGTCTTCCCATTAGTTCCGTTGGCCTTCTTTGGACCAAGTTGGTCTCCTTCGTCCATCTTCATCCTCCCATTAGATCCGTTGGCCTTCTTTGGACCAAGTTCGTCTCGTTCGTCCATCTTCGTCCTCGCATTAGATCCGTTGTCGTTCTTTGGACCAAGTTCGTCTCGTTCGTTCCTCTTCGTCGTCCCATTAGATCCGTTGGCCTTCTTTGGACCAAGTTCGTCTCGTTCGTCCCTCTTCGTCCTACCATTATTTCGGTTGGGCTTCTTTGGACCAAGTTCTTCTCGTTCGTCCATCTTCGTCCTCCCATTTGATCCGTTGGCCTTCTTTGGACCAAGTTCGTCTCCTTCGTCCATCTTCGTCTTCCCATTATATCCGTTGGCCTTCTTTGGACCAAGTTCGTCTCGTTCGTCCATCTTCGTCCTCGTATTAGACCTGTTGTCCTTCTTTGGACCAAGTTCCTCTCGTTCATCCCTCTTCGTCCTCCCATTAGATCCGTTGGCCTTCTTTGGACCAAGTTCGTCTCGTTCGTCCCTCTTCGTCCTACCATTAGTTCGGTTGGGCTTCTTTGGACCAAGTTCTTCTCGTTCGTCCATCTTCGTCCTCCCATTTGATCCGTTGGCCTTCTTTGGACCAAGTTCGTCTCCTTCGTCCGTCTTCGTCTTCCCATTATATCCGTTGGCCTTCTTTGGACCAAGTTCGTCTCCTTCATCCCTCTTCGTCCTCCCATTAGATCCGTTGGCCTTCTTTGGACCAAGTTCGTCTCGTTCGTCCATCTTCGTCCTCGTATTAGACCTGTTGGCCTTCTTTGGACCAAGTTCGTCTCCTTCGTCCCGCTTCGTCTTCCCATTAGTTCCGTTGACCTTCTTTGGACCAAGTTGGTCTCCTTCGTCCATCTTCATCCTCCCATTAGATCCGTTGGCCTTCTTTGGACCAAGTTCGTCTCGTTCGTCCATCTTCGTCCTCGCATTAGATCCGTTGTCGTTCTTTGGACCAAGTTCGTCTCGTTCGTTCCTCTTCGTCGTCCCATTTGATCCGTTGGCCTTCTTTGGACCAATTTCGTCTCGTTCGTCCCTCTTCGTCCTACCATTAGTTCGGTTGGGCTTCTTTGGACCAAGTTCGTCTCGTTCGTCCATCTTCGTCCTCGCATTAGATCCGTTGTCGTTCTTTGGACCAAGTTCGTCTCGTTCGTTCCTCTTCGTCGTCCCATTAGATCCGTTGGCCTTCTTTGGACCAATTTCGTCTCGTTCGTCCCTCTTCGTCCTCCCATTTGATCCGTTGGCCTTCTTTGGACCAAGTTCGTCTCCTTCGTCCGTCTTCGTCTTCCCATTATATCCGTTGGCCTTCTTTGGACCAAGTTCGTCTCGTTCGTCCATCTTCGTCCTCGTATTAGACCTGTTGTCCTTCTTTGGACCAAGTTCCTCTCGTTCATCCCTCTTCGTCCTCCCATTAGATCCGTTGGCCTTCTTTGGACCAAGTTCGTCTCCTTCGTCCCGCTTCGTCTTCCCATTAGTTCCGTTGGCCTTCTTTGGACCAAGTTGGTGTCCTTCGTCCATCTTCGTCCTCCCATTAGATCCGTTTGCCTTCTTTGGACCAAGTTCGTATCGTTCGTCCATCTTCGTCCTCGCATTAGATCCGTTGTCCTTCTTTGGACCAAGTTCGTCTCGTTCGTCCCTCTTCGTCCTCCCATTTGATCCGTTGGCCTTCTTTGGACCAAGTTCGTCTCCTTCGTCCGTCTTCGTCTTCCCAATATATCCGTTGGCCTTCTTTGGACCAAGTTCGTCTCGTTCGTCCGTCATCGTGCTTCCATTAGGTCCGTTGGCCTTCTTTGGACCAAGTTCGTCTCGTTCGTCCCTCTTCGTCCTACCATTAGTTCCGTTGGGCTTCTTTGGACCAAGTTCTTCTCGTTCGTCCATCTTCGTCCTCCCATTTGATCCGTTGGCCTTCTTTGGACCAAGTTCGTCTCCTTCGTCCGTCTTCGTCTTCCCATTATATCCGTTGGCCTTCTTTGGACCAAGTTCGTCTCCTTCGTCCATCTTCGTCCTCCCATTAGATCCGTTGGCCTTCTTTGGACCAAGTTCGTCTCGCTCGTCCATCTTCGTCTTTCTATTAGATTTGTTGTCGTTCTTTGGACCAAGTTCGTCTCGTTCGTTCCTCTTCGTCGTCCCATTAGATCCGTTGGCCTTCTTTGGACCAAGTTCGTCTCGTTCGTCCGTCATCGTGCTTCCATTAGGTCCGTTGGCCTTCTTTGGACCAAGTTCGTCTCGTTCGTCCCTCTTCGTCCTCCCATTAGTTCCGATGGCCTTCTTTGGACCAAGTTCGTCTCGCTCGTCCATCTTCGTCTTTCTATGAGATCTGTTGTCGTTCTTTGGACCAAGTTCGTCTCGTTCATTCCTCTTCGTCGTGCCATTAGATCAGTTGGTCTTCTTTGGACCAAGTTCGTCTCCTTCGTCCGTCTTCGTCTTCCCATTAGATCCGTTGGCCTTCTTTGGACCAAGTTCGTCTCGTTCGTCCATCATCGTGCTTCCATTAGGTCCGTTGGCCTTCTTTGGACCAAGTTCGTCTCTTTAGTCCCTCTTCGTCCTCCCATTAGATTCGTTGGCCTTCTTTGGACCATGTTCGTCTCGTTTGTCCATCTTCGTCTTCCCATTTGATCCAATGGCCTTCTTTGGACCATGTTCGTCTCCTTCGTCCTCCCATTAGATCCGTTGGCCTTCTTTGGACCAAGTTCGTCCCGCTTCGTCTTCCCATTAGATCCGTTGGCCTTCTTTGGACCAAGTTCGTCTCCTTCGTCCATCTTCGTCCTTCCGTTAGATCCGTTGGCCTTCTTTGGACCAAGTTCGTCTCGTTCGTCCCTCTTCGTCCTTCCATTAGATCCGTTGGCCTTCTTTGTACCAAGTTCGTCTCGTTCGTCCGTCTTCGTCTGCCCATTAGATCCGTTGGCCTTCTTTGGACGAAGTTCGTCTCCTTCGTCCCACTTCGTCCTCCCATTAGATCCGTTGGCCTTCTTTGGACCAAGTTCGTCTCCTTCGTCCATCTTCGTCCTCCCATTAGATCCGTTGGCCTTCTTTGGACCAAGTTCGTCTTGTTCGTCCATCTTCGTCCTCGCATTAGATCCGTTGTCCTTCTTTGGACCAAGTTCGTCTCGTTCGTCCCTCTTCGTCCTCCCATTTGATCCGTTGGCCTTCTTTGGACCAAGTTCGTCTCCTTCGTCCGTCTTCGTCTTCCCATTATATCCGTTGGCCTTCTTTGGACCAAGTTCGTCTCGTTCGTCCGTCATCGTGCTTCCATTAGGTCCGTTGGCCTTCTTTGGACCAAGGTCGTCTCGTGCGTCCCTCTTCGTCCTACCATTAGTTCCGTTGGGCTTCTTTGGACCAAGTTCGTCTCATTCGTCCATCTTCGTCCTCCCATTTGATCCGTTGGCCTTCTTTGGACCAAGTTCCTCTCCTTCGTCCGTCTTCGTCTTCCCATTATATCCGTTGGCCTTCTTTGGACCAAGTTCGTCTCCTTCGTCCATCTTCGTCCTCCCATTAGATCCGTTGGCCTTCTTTGGACCAAGTTCGTCTCGTTCGTCCATCTTCGTCCTCGCATTAGATCCGTTGTCGTTCTATGGACCAAGTTCGTCTCGTTCGTTCCTCTTCGTCGTCCCATTAGATCCGTTGGCCTTCTTTGGACCAAGTTCGTCTCGTTCGTCCGTCATCGTGCTTCCATTAGGTCCGTTGGCCTTCGTTGGACCAAGTTCGTCTCGTTCGTCCCACTTCGTCGTCCCATTAGATCCGTTGGCCTTCTTTGGACCAAGTTCGTCTCCTTCGTCCGTCTTCATCCTCGCATTAGATCCATTGTCCTTCTTTGGAAGAAGTTCGTCTCGTTCGTCCCGCTTCGTCGTCCCATTAGATCCGTTGGTCTTCTTTGGACCAAGTTCGTCTCGTTCGTCCGTCATCGTGCTTCCATTAGGTCCGTTGGCCTTCTTTGGAACAAGTTCGTCTCGTTCGTCCCTCTTCGTCCTCCCATTGGATCCGTTGGCCTTCTTTGGACCAAGTTCGTCTCCTTCGTCCCGCTTCGTCTTCCCATTAGTTCCGTTGGCCTTCTTTGGACCAAGTTGGTGTCCTTCGTCCATCTTCGTCCTCCCATTAGATCCGTTTGCCTTCTTTGGACCAAGTTCGTATCGTTCGTCCATCTTCGTCCTCGCATTAGATCCGTTGTCCTTCTTTGGACCAAGTTCGTCTCGTTCGTCCCTCTTCGTCCTCCCATTTGATCCGTTGGCCTTCTTTGGACCAAGTTCGTCTCCTTCGTCCGTCTTCGTCTTCCCAATATATCCGTTGGCCTTCTTTGGACCAAGTTCGTCTCGTTCGTCCGTCATCGTGCTTCCATTAGGTCCGTTGGCCTTCTTTGGACCAAGTTCGTCTCGTTCGTCCCTCTTCGTCCTACCATTAGTTCCGTTGGGCTTCTTTGGACCAAGTTCTTCTCGTTCGTCCATCTTCGTCCTCCCATTTGATCCGTTGGCCTTCTTTGGACGAAGTTCGTCTCCTTCGTCCGTCTTCGTCTTCCCATTATATCCGTTGGCCTTCTTTGGACCAAGTTCGTCTCCTTCGTCCATCTTCGTCCTCCCATTAGATCCGTTGGCCTTCTTTGGACCAAGTTCGTCTCGCTCGTCCATCTTCGTCTTTCTATTAGATTTGTTGTCGTTCTTTGGACCAAGTTCGTCTCGTTCGTTCCTCTTCGTCGTCCCATTAGATCCGTTGGCCTTCTTTGGACCAAGTTCGTCTCGTTCGTCCGTCATCGTGCTTCCATTAGGTCCGTTGGCCTTCTTTGGACCAAGTTCGTCTCGTTCGTCCCTCTTCGTCCTCCCATTAGTTCCGATGGCCTTCTTTGGACCAAGTTCGTCTCGCTCGTCCATCTTCGTCTTTCTATGAGATCTGTTGTCGTTCTTTGGACCAAGTTCGTCTCGTTCATTCCTCTTCGTCGTGCCATTAGATCAGTTGGTCTTCTTTGGACCAAGTTCGTCTCGTTCGTCCGTCATCGTGCTTCCATTAGGTCCGTTGGCCTTCGTTGGACCAAGTTCGTCTCGTTCGTCCCTCTTCGTCGTCCCATTAGATCCGTTGGCCTTCTTTGGACCAAGTTCGTCTCCTTCGTCCGTCTTCATCCTCGCATTAGATCCGTTGTCCTTCTTTGGAAGAAGTTCGTCTCGTTCGTCCCGCTTCGTCGTCCCATTAGATCCGTTGGTCTTCTTTGGACCAAGTTCGTCTCGTTCGTCCGTCATCGTGCTTCCATTAGGTCCGTTGGCCTTCTTTGGACCAAGTTCGTCTCGTTCGTCCCTCTTCGTCCTCCCATTAGATCCGTTGGCCTTCTTTGGACCAAGTTCGTCTCCTTCGTCCCGCTTCGTCTTCCCATTAGTTCCGTTGGCCTTCTTTGGACCAAGTTGGTGTCCTTCGTCCATCTTCGTCCTCCCATTAGATCCGTTTGCCTTCTTTGGACCAAGTTCGTATCGTTCGTCCATCTTCGTCCTCGCATTAGATCCGTTGTCCTTCTTTGGACCAAGTTCGTCTCGTTCGTCCCTCTTCGTCCTCCCATTTGATCCGTTGGCCTTCTTTGGACCAAGTTCGTCTCCTTCGTCCGTCTTCGTCTTCCCAATATATCCGTTGGCCTTCTTTGGACCAAGTTCGTCTCGTTCGTCCGTCATCGTGCTTCCATTAGGTCCGTTGGCCTTCTTTGGACCAAGTTCGTCTCGTTCGTCCCTCTTCGTCCTACCATTAGTTCCGTTGGGCTTCTTTGGACCAAGTTCTTCTCGTTCGTCCATCTTCGTCCTCCCATTTGATCCGTTGGCCTTCTTTGGACCAAGTTCGTCTCCTTCGTCCGTCTTCGTCTTCCCATTATATCCGTTGGCCTTCTTTGGACCAAGTTCGTCTCCTTCGTCCATCTTCGTCCTCCCATTAGATCCGTTGGCCTTCTTTGGACCAAGTTCGTCTCGTTCGTCCATCTTCGTCCTCGCATTAGATCCGTTGTCGTTCTTTGGACCAAGTTCGTCTCGTTCGTTCCTCTTCGTCGTCCCATTTGATCCGTTGGCCTTCTTTGGACCAATTTCGTCTCGTTCGTCCCTCTTCGTCCTACCATTAGTTCGGTTGGGCTTCTTTGGACCAAGTTCGTCTCGTTCGTCCATCTTCGTCCTCGCATTAGATCCGTTGTCGTTCTTTGGACCAAGTTCGTCTCGTTCGTTCCTCTTCGTCGTCCCATTAGATCCGTTGGCCTTCTTTGGACCAATTTCGTCTCGTTCGTCCCTCTTCGTCCTCCCATTTGATCCGTTGGCCTTCTTTGGACCAAGTTCGTCTCCTTCGTCCGTCTTCGTCTTCCCATTATATCCGTTGGCCTTCTTTGGACCAAGTTCGTCTCGTTCGTCCATCTTCGTCCTCGTATTAGACCTGTTGTCCTTCTTTGGACCAAGTTCCTCTCGTTCATCCCTCTTCGTCCTCCCATTAGATCCGTTGGCCTTCTTTGGACCAAGTTCGTCTCCTTCGTCCCGCTTCGTCTTCCCATTAGTTCCGTTGGCCTTCTTTGGACCAAGTTGGTGTCCTTCGTCCATCTTCGTCCTCCCATTAGATCCGTTTGCCTTCTTTGGACCAAGTTCGTATCGTTCGTCCATCTTCGTCCTCGCATTAGATCCGTTGTCCTTCTTTGGACCAAGTTCGTCTCGTTCGTCCCTCTTCGTCCTCCCATTTGATCCGTTGGCCTTCTTTGGACCAAGTTCGTCTCCTTCGTCCGTCTTCGTCTTCCCAATATATCCGTTGGCCTTCTTTGGACCAAGTTCGTCTCGTTCGTCCGTCATCGTGCTTCCATTAGGTCCGTTGGCCTTCTTTGGACCAAGTTCGTCTCGTTCGTCCCTCTTCGTCCTACCATTAGTTCCGTTGGGCTTCTTTGGACCAAGTTCTTCTCGTTCGTCCATCTTCGTCCTCCCATTTGATCCGTTGGCCTTCTTTGGACCAAGTTCGTCTCCTTCGTCCGTCTTCGTCTTCCCATTATATCCGTTGGCCTTCTTTGGACCAAGTTCGTCTCCTTCGTCCATCTTCGTCCTCCCATTAGATCCGTTGGCCTTCTTTGGACCAAGTTCGTCTCGCTCGTCCATCTTCGTCTTTCTATTAGATTTGTTGTCGTTCTTTGGACCAAGTTCGTCTCGTTCGTTCCTCTTCGTCGTCCCATTAGATCCGTTGGCCTTCTTTGGACCAAGTTCGTCTCGTTCGTCCGTCATCGTGCTTCCATTAGGTCCGTTGGCCTTCTTTGGACCAAGTTCGTCTCGTTCGTCCCTCTTCGTCCTCCCATTAGTTCCGATGGCCTTCTTTGGACCAAGTTCGTCTCGCTCGTCCATCTTCGTCTTTCTATGAGATCTGTTGTCGTTCTTTGGACCAAGTTCGTCTCGTTCATTCCTCTTCGTCGTGCCATTAGATCAGTTGGTCTTCTTTGGACCAAGTTCGTCTCCTTCGTCCGTCTTCGTCTTCCCATTAGATCCGTTGGCCTTCTTTGGACCAAGTTCGTCTCGTTCGTCCATCATCGTGCTTCCATTAGGTCCGTTGGCCTTCTTTGGACCAAGTTCGTCTCTTTAGTCCCTCTTCGTCCTCCCATTAGATTCGTTGGCCTTCTTTGGACCATGTTCGTCTCGTTTGTCCATCTTCGTCTTCCCATTTGATCCAATGGCCTTCTTTGGAGCATGTTCGTCTCCTTCGTCCTCCCATTAGATCCGTTGGCCTTCTTTGGACCAAGTTCGTCCCGCTTCGTCTTCCCATTAGATCCGTTGGCCTTCTTTGGACCAAGTTCGTCTCCTTCGTCCATCTTCGTCCTTCCGTTAGATCCGTTGGCCTTCTTTGGACCAAGTTCGTCTCGTTCGTCCCTCTTCGTCCTTCCATTAGATCCGTTGGCCTTCTTTGTACCAAGTTCGTCTCGTTCGTCCGTCTTCGTCTGCCCATTAGATCCGTTGGCCTTCTTTGGACGAAGTTCGTCTCCTTCGTCCCACTTCGTCCTCCCATTAGATCCGTTGGCCTTCTTTGGACCAAGTTCGTCTCCTTCGTCCATCTTCGTCCTCCCATTAGATCCGTTGGCCTTCTTTGGACCAAGTTCGTCTCGTTCGTCCATCTTCGTCCTCGCATTAGATCCGTTGTCCTTCTTTGGACCAAGTTCGTCTCGTTCGTCCCTCTTCGTCCTCCCATTTGATCCGTTGGCCTTCTTTGGACCAAGTTCGTCTCCTTCGTCCGTCTTCGTCTTCCCATTATATCCGTTGGCCTTCTTTGGACCAAGTTCGTCTCGTTCGTCCGTCATCGTGCTTCCATTAGGTCCGTTGGCCTTCTTTGGACCAAGGTCGTCTCGTGCGTCCCTCTTCGTCCTACCATTAGTTCCGTTGGGCTTCTTTGGACCAAGTTCGTCTCATTCGTCCATCTTCGTCCTCCCATTTGATCCGTTGGCCTTCTTTGGACCAAGTTCCTCTCCTTCGTCCGTCTTCGTCTTCCCATTATATCCGTTGGCCTTCTTTGGACCAAGTTCGTCTCCTTCGTCCATCTTCGTCCTCCCATTAGATCCGTTGGCCTTCTTTGGACCAAGTTCGTCTCGTTCGTCCATCTTCGTCCTCGCATTAGATCCGTTGTCGTTCTATGGACCAAGTTCGTCTCGTTCGTTCCTCTTCGTCGTCCCATTAGATCCGTTGGCCTTCTTTGGACCAAGTTCGTCTCGTTCGTCCGTCATCGTGCTTCCATTAGGTCCGTTGGCCTTCGTTGGACCAAGTTCGTCTCGTTCGTCCCACTTCGTCGTCCCATTAGATCCGTTGGCCTTCTTTGGACCAAGTTCGTCTCCTTCGTCCGTCTTCATCCTCGCATTAGATCCGTTGTCCTTCTTTGGAAGAAGTTCGTCTCGTTCGTCCCGCTTCGTCGTCCCATTAGATCCGTTGGTCTTCTTTGGACCAAGTTCGTCTCGTTCGTCCGTCATCGTGCTTCCATTAGGTCCGTTGGCCTTCTTTGGAACAAGTTCGTCTCGTTCGTCCCTCTTCGTCCTCCCATTGGATCCGTTGGCCTTCTTTGGACCAAGTTCGTCTCCTTCGTCCCGCTTCGTCTTCCCATTAGTTCCGTTGGCCTTCTTTGGACCAAGTTGGTGTCCTTCGTCCATCTTCGTCCTCCCATTAGATCCGTTTGCCTTCTTTGGACCAAGTTCGTATCGTTCGTCCATCTTCGTCCTCGCATTAGATCCGTTGTCCTTCTTTGGACCAAGTTCGTCTCGTTCGTCCCTCTTCGTCCTCCCATTTGATCCGTTGGCCTTCTTTGGACCAAGTTCGTCTCCTTCGTCCGTCTTCGTCTTCCCAATATATCCGTTGGCCTTCTTTGGACCAAGTTCGTCTCGTTCGTCCGTCATCGTGCTTCCATTAGGTCCGTTGGCCTTCTTTGGACCAAGTTCGTCTCGTTCGTCCCTCTTCGTCCTACCATTAGTTCCGTTGGGCTTCTTTGGACCAAGTTCTTCTCGTTCGTCCATCTTCGTCCTCCCATTTGATCCGTTGGCCTTCTTTGGACCAAGTTCGTCTCCTTCGTCCGTCTTCGTCTTCCCATTATATCCGTTGGCCTTCTTTGGACCAAGTTCGTCTCCTTCGTCCATCTTCGTCCTCCCATTAGATCCGTTGGCCTTCTTTGGACCAAGTTCGTCTCGCTCGTCCATCTTCGTCTTTCTATTAGATTTGTTGTCGTTCTTTGGACCAAGTTCGTCTCGTTCGTTCCTCTTCGTCGTCCCATTAGATCCGTTGGCCTTCTTTGGACCAAGTTCGTCTCGTTCGTCCGTCATCGTGCTTCCATTAGGTCCGTTAGCCTTCTTTGGACCAAGTTCGTCTCGTTCGTCCCTCTTCGTCCTCCCATTAGTTCCGATGGCCTTCTTTGGACCAAGTTCGTCTCGCTCGTCCATCTTCGTCTTTCTATGAGATCTGTTGTCGTTCTTTGGACCAAGTTCGTCTCGTTCATTCCTCTTCGTCGTGCCATTAGATCAGTTGGTCTTCTTTGGACCAAGTTCGTCTCGTTCGTCCGTCATCGTGCTTCCATTAGGTCCGTTGGCCTTCGTTGGACCAAGTTCGTCTCGTTCGTCCCTCTTCGTTGTCCCATTAGATCCGTTGGCCTTCTTTGGACCAAGTTCGTCTCCTTCGTCCGTCTTCATCCTCGCATTAGATCCGTTGTCCTTCTTTGAAGAAGTTCGTCTCGTTCGTCCCGCTTCGTCATCCCATTAGATCCGTTGGTCTTCTTTGGACCAAGTTCGTCTCGTTCGTCCGTCATCGTGCTTCCATTAGGTCCGTTGGCCTTCTTTGGACCAAGTTCGTCTCGTTCGTCCCTCTTCGTCCTCCCATTAGATCCGTTGGCCTTCTTTGGACCAAGTTCGTCTCCTTCGTCCCGCTTCGTCTTCCCATTAGTTCCGTTGGCCTTCTTTGGACCAAGTTGGTGTCCTTCGTCCATCTTCGTCCTCCTATTAGATCCGTTTGCCTTCTTTGGACCAAGTTCGTATCGTTCGTCCATCTTCGTCCTCGCATTAGATCCGTTGTCCTTCTTTGGACCAAGTTCGTCTCGTTCGTCCCTCTTCGTCCTCCCATTTGATCCGTTGGCCTTCTTTGGACCAAGTTCGTCTCCTTCGTCCGTCTTCGTCTTCCCAATATATCCGTTGGCCTTCTTTGGACCAAGTTCGTCTCGTTCGTCCGTCATCGTGCTTCCATTAGGTCCGTTGGCCTTCTTTGGACCAAGTTCGTCTCGTTCGTCCCTCTTCGTCCTACCATTAGTTCCGTTGGGCTTCTTTGGACCAAGTTCTTCTCGTTCGTCCATCTTCGTCCTCCCATTTGATCCGTTGGCCTTCTTTGGACCAAGTTCGTCTCCTTCGTCCGTCTTCGTCTTCCCATTATATCCGTTGGCCTTCTTTGGACCAAGTTCGTCTCCTTCGTCCATCTTCGTCCTCCCATTAGATCCGTTGGCCTTCTTTGGACCAAGTTCGTCTCGCTCGTCCATCTTCGTCTTTCTATTAGATTTGTTGTCGTTCTTTGGACCAAGTTCGTCTCGTTCGTTCCTCTTCGTCGTCCCATTAGATCCGTTGGCCTTCTTTGGACCAAGTTCGTCTCGTTCGTCCGTCATCGTGCTTCCATTAGGTCCGTTGGCCTTCTTTGGACCAAGTTCGTCTCGTTCGTCCCTCTTCGTCCTCCCATTAGTTCCGATGGCCTTCTTCGGACCAAGTTCGTCTCGCTCGTCCATCTTCGTCTTTCTATGAGATCTGTTGTCGTTCTTTGGACCAAGTTCATCTCGTTCATTCCTCTTCGTCGTGCCATTAGATCAGTTGGTCTTCTTTGGACCAAGTTCGTCTCCTTCGTCCGTCTTCGTCTTCCCATTAGATCCGTTGGCCTTCTTTGGACCAAGTTCGTCTCGTTCGTCCATCATCGTGCTTCCATTAGGTCCGTTGGCCTTCTTTGGACCAAGTTCGTCTCTTTAGTCCCTCTTCGTCCTCCCATTAGATTCGTTGGCCTTCTTTGGACCATGTTCGTCTCGTTTGTCCATCTTCGTCTTCCCATTTGATCCAATGGCCTTCTTTGGACCATGTTCGTCTCCTTCGTCCATCTTCGTCCTCCCATTAGATCCGTTGGCCTTCTTTGGACCAAGTTCGTCCCGCTTCGTCTTCCCATTAGATCCGTTGGCCTTCTTTGGACCAAGTTCGTCTCCTTCGTCCATCTTCGTCCTTCCGTTAGATCCGTTGGCCTTCTTTGGACCAAGTTCGTCTCGTTCGTCCCTCTTCGTCCTTCCATTAGATCCGTTGGCCTTCTTTGTACCAAGTTCGTCTCGTTCGTCCGTCTTCGTCTGCCCATTAGATCCGTTGGCCTTCTTTGGACGAAGTTCGTCTCCTTCGTCCCACTTCGTCCTCCCATTAGATCCGTTGGCCTTCTTTGGACCAAGTTCGTCTCCTTCGTCCGTCTTCGTCCTCCCATTAGATCCGTTGGCCTTCTTTGGACCAAGTTCGTCTCGTTCGTCCATCTTCGTCCTCGCATTAGATCCGTTGTCCTTCTTTGGACCAAGTTCGTCTCGTTCGTCCCTCTTCGTCCTCCCATTTGATCCGTTGGCCTTCTTTGGACCAAGTTCGTCTCCTTCGTCCATCTTCGTCCTTCCGTTAGATCCGTTGGCCTTCTTTGGACCAAGGTCGTCTCGTGCGTCCCTCTTCGTCCTACCATTAGTTCCGTTGGGCTTCTTTGGACCAAGTTCGTCTCATTCGTCCATCTTCGTCCTCCCATTTGATCCGTTGGCCTTCTTTGGACCAAGTTCCTCTCCTTCGTCCGTCTTCGTCTTCCCATTATATCCGTTGGCCTTCTTTGGACCAAGTTCGTCTCCTTCGTCCATCTTCGTCCTCCCATTAGATCCGTTGGCCTTCTTTGGACCAAGTTCGTCTCGTTCGTCCATCTTCGTCCTCGCATTAGATCCGTTGTCGTTCTTTGGACCAAGTTCGTCTCGTTCGTTCCTCTTCGTCGTCCCATTAGATCCGTTGGCCTTCTTTGGACCAAGTTCGTCTCGTTCGTCCGTCATCGTGCTTCCATTAGGTCCGTTGGCCTTCGTTGGACCAAGTTCGTCTCGTTCGTCCCACTTCGTCGTCCCATTAGATCCGTTGGCCTTGTTTGGACCAAGTTCGTCTCCTTCGTCCGTCTTCATCCTCGCATTAGATCCGTTGTCCTTCTTTGGAAGAAGTTCGTCTCGTTCGTCCCGCTTCGTCGTCCCATTAGATCCGTTGGTCTTCTTTGGACCAAGTTCGTCTCGTTCGTCCGTCATCGTGCTTCCATTAGGTCCGTTGGCCTTCTTTGGAACAAGTTCGTCTCGTTCGTCCCTCTTCGTCCTCCCATTAGATCCGTTGGCCTTCTTTGGACCAAGTTCGTCTCCTTCGTCCCGCTTCGTCTTCCCATTAGTTCCGTTGGCCTTCTTTAGACCAAGTTGGTGTCCTTCGTCCATCTTCGTCCTCCCATTAGATCCGTTTGCCTTCTTTGGACCAAGTTCGTATCGTTCGTCCATCTTCGTCCTCGCATTAGATCCGTTGTCCTTCTTTGGACCAAGTTCGTCTCGTTCGTCCCTCTTCGTCCTCCCATTTGATCCGTTGGCCTTCTTTGGACCAAGTTCGTCTCCTTCGTCCGTCTTCGTCTTCCCAATATATCCGTTGGCCTTCTTTGGACCAAGTTCGTCTCGTTCGTCCGTCATCGTGCTTCCATTAGGTCCGTTGGCCTTCTTTGGACCAAGTTCGTCTCGTTCGTCCCTCTTCGTCCTACCATTAGTTCCGTTGGGCTTCTTTGGACCAAGTTCTTCTCGTTCGTCCATCTTCGTCCTCCCATTTGATCCGTTGGCCTTCTTTGGACCATGTTCGTCTCCTTCGTCCGTCTTCGTCTTCCCATTATATCCGTTGGCCTTCTTTGGACCAAGTTCGTCTCCTTCGTCCCTCTTCGTCCTCCCATTAGATCCGTTGGCCTTCTTTGGACCAAGTTCGTCTCGCTCGTCCATCTTCGTCTTTCTATTAGATTTGTTGTCGTTCTTTGGACCAAGTTCGTCTCGTTCGTTCCTCTTCGTCGTCCCATTAGATCCGTTGGCCTTCTTTGGACCAAGTTCGTCTCGTTCGTCCGTCATCGTGCTTCCATTAGGTCCGTTGGCCTTCTTTGGACCAAGTTCGTCTCGTTCGTCCCTCTTCGTCCTCCCATTAGTTCCGATGGCCTTCTTTGGACCAAGTTCGTCTCGCTCGTCCATCTTCGTCTTTCTATGAGATCTGTTGTCGTTCTTTGGACCAAGTTCGTCTCGTTCATTCCTCTTCGTCGTGCCATTAGATCAGTTGGTCTTCTTTGGACCAAGTTCGTCTCGTTCGTCCGTCATCGTGCTTCCATTAGGTCCGTTGGCCTTCGTTGGACCAAGTTCGTCTCGTTCGTCCCTCTTCGTCGTCCCATTAGATCCGTTGGCCTTCTTTGGACCAAGTTCGTCTCCTTCGTCCATCTTCATCCTCGCATTAGATCCGTTGTCCTTCTTTGGAAGAAGTTCGTCTCGTTCGTCCCGCTTCGTCGTCCCATTAGATCCGTTGGTCTTCTTTGGACCAAGTTCGTCTCGTTCGTCCGTCATCGTGCTTCCATTAGGTCCGTTGGCCTTCTTTGGACCAAGTTCGTCTCGTTCGTCCCTCTTCGTCCTCCCATTAGATCCGTTGGCCTTCTTTGGACCAAGTTCGTCTCCTTCGTCCCGCTTCGTCTTCCCATTAGTTCCGTTGGCCTTCTTTGGACCAAGTTGGTGTCCTTCGTCCATCTTCGTCCTCCCATTAGATCCGTTTGCCTTCTTTGGACCAAGTTCGTATCGTTCGTCCATCTTCGTCCTCGCATTAGATCCGTTGTCCTTCTTTGGACCAAGCTCGTCTCGTTCGTCCCTCTTCGTCCTCCCATTTGATCCGTTGGCCTTCTTTGGACCAAGTTCGTCTCCTTCGTCCGTCTTCGTCTTCCCAATATATCCGTTGGCCTTCTTTGGACCAAGTTCGTCTCGTTCGTCCGTCATCGTGCTTCCATTAGGTCCGTTGGCCTTCTTTGGACCAAGTTCGTCTCGTTCGTCCCTCTTCGTCCTACCATTAGTTCCGTTGGGCTTCTTTGGACCAAGTTCTTCTCGTTCGTCCATCTTCGTCCTCCCATTTGATCCGTTGGCCTTCTTTGGACCAAGTTCGTCTCCTTCGTCCGTCTTCGTCTTCCCATTATATCCGTTGGCCTTCTTTGGACCAAGTTCGTCTCCTTCGTCCATCTTCGTCCTCCCATTAGATCCGTTGGCCTTCTTTGGACCAAGTTCGTCTCGCTCGTCCATCTTCGTCTTTCTATTAGATTTGTTGTCGTTCTTTGGACCAAGTTCGTCTCGTTCGTTCCTCTTCGTCGTCCCATTAGATCCGTTGGCCTTCTTTGGACCAAGTTCGTCTCGTTCGTCCGTCATCGTGCTTCCATTAGGTCCGTTGGCCTTCTTTGGACCAAGTTCGTCTCGTTCGTCCCTCTTCGTCCTCCCATTAGTTCCGATGGCCTTCTTTGGACCAAGTTTGTCTCGCTCGTCCATCTTCGTCTTTCTGTGAGATCTGTTGTCGTTCTTTGGACCAAGTTCGTCTCGTTCATTCCTCTTCGTCGTGCCATTAGATCAGTTGGTCTTCTTTGGACCAAGTTCGTCTCCTTCGTCCGTCTTCGTCTTCCCATTAGATCCGTTGGCCTTCTTTGGACCAAGTTCGTCTCGTTCGTCCATCATCGTGCTTCCATTAGGTCCGTTGGCCTTCTTTGGACCAAGTTCGTCTCTTTAGTCCCTCTTCGTCCTCCCATTAGATTCGTTGGCCTTCTTTGGACCATGTTCGTCTCGTTTGTCCATCTTCGTCTTCCCATTTGATCCAATGGCCTTCTTTGGACCATGTTCGTCTCCTTCGTCCATCTTCGTCCTCCCATTAGATCCGTTGGCCTTCTTTGGACCAAGTTCGTCCCGCTTCGTCTTCCCATTAGATCCGTTGGCCTTCTTTGGACCAAGTTCGTCTCCTTCGTCCATCTTCGTCCTTCCGTTAGATCCGTTCGGCTTCTTTGGACCAAGTTCGTCTCGTTCGTCCCTCTTCGTCCTTCCATTAGATCCGTTGGCCTTCTTTGGACCAAGTTCGTCTCGTTCGTCCGTCTTCGTCTGCCCATTAGATCCGTTGGCCTTCTTTGGACGAAGTTCGTCTCCTTCGCCCCACTTCGTCCTCCCATTAGATCCGTTGGCCTTCTTTGGACCAAGTTCGTCTCCTTCGTCCATCTTCGTCCTCCCATTAGATCCGTTGGCCTTCTTTGGACCAAGTTCGTCTCGTTCGTCCATCTTCGTCCTCGCATTAGATCCGTTGTCCTTCTTTGGACCAAGTTCGTCTCGTTCGTCCCTCTTCGTCCTCCCATTTGATCCGTTGGCCTTCTTTGGACCAAGTTCGTCTCCTTCGTCCGTCTTCGTCTTCCCATTATATCCGTTGGCCTTCTTTGGACCAAGTTCGTCTCGTTCGTCCGTCATCGTGCTTCCATTAGGTCCGTTGGCCTTCTTTGGACCAAGGTCGTCTCGTGCGTCCCTCTTCGTCCTACCATTAGTTCCGTTGGGCTTCTTTGGACCAAGTTCGTCTCATTCGTCCATCTTCGTCCTCCCATTTGATCCGTTGGCCTTCTTTGGACCAAGTTCATCTCCTTCGTCCGTCTTCGTCTTCCCATTATATCCGTTGGCCTTCTTTGGACCAAGTTCGTCTCCTTCGTCCATCTTCGTCCTCCCATTAGATCCGTTGGCCTTCTTTGGACCAAGTTCGTCTCGTTCGTCCATCTTCGTCCTCGCATTAGATCCGTTGTCGTTCTTTGGACCAAGTTCGTCTCGTTCGTTCCTCTTCGTCGTCCCATTAGATCCGTTGGCCTTCTTTGGACCAAGTTCGTCTCGTTCGTCCGTCATCGTGCTTCCATTAGGTCCGTTGGCCTTCGTTGGACCAAGTTCGTCTCGTTCGTCCCTCTTCGTCGTCCCATTAGATCCGTTGGCCTTCTTTGGACCAAGTTCGTCTCCTTCGTCCGTCTTCATCCTCGCATTAGATCCGTTGTCCTTCTTTGGAAGAAGTTCGTCTCGTTCGTCCCGCTTCGTCGTCCCATTAGATCCGTTGGTCTTCTTTGGACCAAGTTCGTCTCGTTCGTCCGTCATCGTGCTTCCATTAGGTCCGTTGGCCTTCTTTGGACCAAGTTCGTCTCGTTCGTCCCTCTTCGTCCTCCCATTAGTTCCGATGGCCTTCTTTGGACCAAGTTCGTCTCGCTCGTCCATCTTCGTCTTTCTATGAGATCTGTTGTCGTTCTTTGGACCAAGTTCGTCTCGTTCATTCCTCTTCGTCGTGCCATTAGATCAGTTGGTCTTCTTTGGACCAAGTTCGTCTCCTTCGTCCGTCTTCGTCTTCCCATTAGATCCGTTGGCCTTCTTTGGACCAAGTTCGTCTCGTTCGTCCATCATCGTGCTTCCATTAGGTCCGTTGGCCTTCTTTGGACCAAGTTCGTCTCTTTAGTCCCTCTTCGTCCTCCCATTAGATTCGTTGGCCTTCTTTGGACCATGTTCGTCTCGTTTGTCCATCTTCGTCTTCCCATTTGATCCAATGGCCTTCTTTGGACCATGTTCGTCTCCTTCGTCCATCTTCGTCCTCCCATTAGATCCGTTGGCCTTCTTTGGACCAAGTTCGTCTCGTTCGTCCCTCTTCGTCCTTCCATTAGATCCGTTGGCCTTCTTTGGACCAAGTTCGTCTCGTCCGTCCGTCTTCGTCTTCCCATTAGATTCGTTGGCCTTCTTTGGACGAAGTTCGTCTCCTTCGTCCCACTTCGTCCTCCCATTAGATCCGTTGGCCTTCTTTGGACCAAGTTCGTCTCCTTCGTCCATCTTCGTCCTCCCATTAGATCCGTTGGCCTTCTTTGGACCAAGTTCGTCTCGTTCGTCCATCATCGTGCTTCCATTAGGTCCGTTGGCCTTCTTTGGACCAAGTTCGTCTCTTTAGTCCCTCTTCGTCCTCCCATTAGATTCGTTGGCCTTCTTTGGACCATGTTCGTCTCGTTTGTCCATCTTCGTCTTCCCATTAGATCCGTTGGCTTTCTTTGGACCAAGTTCGTCTCCTTCGTCCATCTTCGTCCTTCCGTTAGATCCGTTGGCCTTCTTTGGACCAAGTTCGTCTCGTTCGTCCCTCTTCGTCCTTCCATTAGATCCGTTGGCCTTCTTTGGACCAAGTTCGTCTCGTTCGTCCGTCTTCGTCTTCCCATTAGATCCGTTGGCCTTCTTTGGACGAAGTTCGTCTCCTTCGTCCCACTTCGTCCTCCCATTAGATCCGTTGGCCTTCTTTGGACCAAGTTCGTCTCCTTCGTCCATCTTCGTCCTCCCATTAGATCCGTTGGCCTTCTTTGGACCAAGTTCGTCTCGTTCGTCCATCTTCGTCCTCGCATTAGATCCGTTGTCCTTCTTTGGACCAAGTTCGTCTCGTTCGTCCCTCTTCGTCCTCCCATTTGATCCGTTGGCCTTCTTTGGACCAAGTTCGTCTCCTTCGTCCGTCTTCGTCTTCCCATTATATCCGTTGGCCTTCTTTGGACCAAGTTCGTCTCGTTCGTCCGTCATCGTGCTTCCATTAGGTCCGTTGGCCTTCTTTGGACCAAGGTCGTCTCGTGCGTCCCTCTTCATCCTACCATTAGTTCCGTTGGGCTTCTTTGGACCAAGTTCGTCTCATTCGTCCATCTTCGTCCTCCCATTTGATCCGTTGGCCTTCTTTGGACCAAGTTCATCTCCTTCGTCCGTCTTCGTCTTCCCATTATATCCGTTGGCCTTCTTTGGACCAAGTTCGTCTCCTTCGTCCATCTTCGTCCTCCCATTAGATCCGTTGGCCTTCTTTGGACCAAGTTCGTCTCGTTCGTCCATCTTCGTCCTCGCATTAGATCCGTTGTCGTTCTTTGGACCAAGTTCGTCTCGTTCGTTCCTATTCGTCGTCCCATTAGATCCGTTGGCCTTCTTTGGACCAAGTTCGTCTCGTTCGTCCGTCATCGTGCTTCCATTAGGTCCGTTGGCCTTCGTTGGACCAACTTCGTCTCGTTCGTCCCTCTTCGTCGTCCCATTAGATCCGTTGGCCTTCTTTGGACCAAGTTCGTCTCCTTCGTCCGTCTTCATCCTCGCATTAGATCCGTTGTCCTTCTTTGGAAGAAGTTCGTCTCGTTCGTCCCGCTTCGTCTTCCCATTAGATCCGTTGGCCTTCTTTGGACCAAGTTCGTCTCGTTCGTCCATCTTCGTCCTCGTATTAGACCTGTTGTCCTTCTTTGGACCAAGTTCGTCTCGTTCATCCCTCTTCGTCCTCCCATTAGATCCGTTGGCCACCCATTAGATCCGTTGGCCTTCTTTGGACCAAGTTGGTCTCCTTCGTCCATCTTCGGCCTCCCATTAGATCCGTTGGCCTTCTTTGCACCAAGTTCGTCTCGTTCGTCCATCTTCGTCCTCGCATTAGATCCGTTGTCCTTCTTTGGACCAAGTTCGTCTCGTTCGTCCCTCTTCGTCCTCCCATTTGATCCGTTGGCCTTCTTTGGACCAAGTTCGTCTCCTTCGTCCGTCTTCATCTTCCCATTATATCCGTTGGCCTTCTTTGGACCAAGTTCGTCTCGTTCGTCCCTCTTCGTCCTACCATTAGTTCGGTTGGGCTTCTTTGGACCAAGTTCTTCTCGTTCGTCCATCTTCGTCCTCCCATTTGATCCGTTGGCCTTCTTTGGACCAAATTCGTCTCCTTCGTCCGTCTTCGTCTTCCCATTATATCCGTTGGCCTTCTTTGGACCAAGTTCGTCTCCTTCGTCCCTCTTCGTCCTCCCATTAGATCCGTTGGCCTTCTTTGGACCAAGTTCGTCTCGTTCGTCCATCTTCGTCCTCGTATTAGACCTGTTGTCCTTCTTTGGACCAAGTTCGTCTCGTTCATCCCTCTTCGTCCTCCCATTAGATCCGTTGGCCTTCTTTGGACGAAGTTCGTCTCCTTCGTCCCGCTTCGTATTCCCATTAGTTCCGTTGGCCTTCTTTGGACCAAGTTGGTCTCCTTCGTCCATCTTCATCCTCCCATTAGATCCGTTGGCCTTCTTTGGACCAAGTTCGTCTCGTTCGTCCATCTTCGTCCTCGCATTATATCCGTTGGCCTTCTTTGGACCAAGTTCGTCTCCTTCGTCCATCTTCGTCCTCCCATTAGATCCGTTGGCCTTCTTTGGACCAAGTTCGTCTCGTTCGTCCATCTTCGTCCTCGCATTAGATCCGTTGTCGTTCTTTGGACCAAGTTCGTCTCGTTCGTTCCTCTTCGTCGTCCCATTAGATCCGTTGGCCTTCTTTGGACCAAGTTCGTCTCGTTCGTCCGTCATCGTGCTTCCATTAGGTCCGTTGGCCTTCTTTGGACCAAGTTCGTCTCGTTCGTCCCTCTTCGTCCTCCCATTTGATCCGTTGGCCTTCTTTGGACCAAGTTCGTCTCCTTCGTCCGTCTTCGTCTTCCCATTATATCCGTTGGCCTTCTTTGGACGAAGTTCGTCTCGTTCGTCCGTCATCGTGCTTCCATTAGGTCCGTTGGCCTTCTTTGGACCAAGTTCATCTCGTTCGTCCCTCTTCGTCCTACCATTAGTTCCGTTGGGCTTCTTTGGACCAAGTTCGTCTCGTTCGTCCATCTTCATCCTCCCATTAGGTCCGTTGGCCTTCTTTGGACCAAGTTCGTCTCTTTAGTCCCTCTTCGTCCTCCCATTTGATCCGTTGGCCTTAATTGGACCAAGTTCGTCTCGTTCGTCCCGCTTCGTCTTCCCATTAGATCCGTTGGCCTTCTTTGGACCAAGTTCGTCTCCTTCGTCCATCTTCGTCCTCCCATTAGATCCGTTGGCCATCTTTGGACCAAGTTCGTCTCGTTCGTCCCTCTTCGTCCTTCCATTAGATCCGTTGGCCTTCTTTGGACCAAGTTCGTCTCGTTCGTCCGTCTTCGTCTTCCCATTAGATCCGTTGGCCTTCTTTGGACCAAGTTCGTCTCCTTCGTCCCTCTTCGTCGTCCCATTAGATCTGTTGGCCTTCTTTGGACCAAGTTCGTCTCCTTCGTCCATCTTCGTCCTCCCATTAGATCTGTTGGCCTTCTTTGGACCAAGTTCGTCTCGTTCGTCCATCTTCGTCCTCGCATTAGATCCGTTGTCCTTCTTTGGACCAAGTTCGTCTCGTTCGTCCCTCTTCGTCCTCCCATTAGATCCGTTGGCCTTCCTTGGACCAAGTTCGTCTCGTTCGTCCGTCTTCGTCTTCCCATTAGATCCGTTGGCCTTCTTTGGACCAAGTTCGTCTCGTTCGTCCATCTTCGTCCTCCCATTTGATCCGTTGGCCTTCTTTGGACCAAGTTCATCTCCTTCGTCCGTCTTCGTCTTCCCATTATATCCGTTGGCCTTCTTTGGACCAAGTTCGTCTCCTTCGTCCATCTTCGTCCTCCCATTAGATCCGTTGGCCTTCTTTGGACCAAGTTCGTCTCGTTCGTCCATCTTCGTCCTCGCATTAGATCCGTTGTCGTTCTTTGGACCAAGTTCGTCTCGTTCGTTCCTCTTCGTCGTCCCATTAGATCCGTTGGCCTTCTTTGGACCAAGTTCGTCTCGTTCGTCCGTCATCGTGCTTCCATTAGGTCCGTTGGCCTTCGTTGGACCAACTTCGTCTCGTTCGTCCCTCTTCGTCGTCCCATTAGATCCGTTGGCCTTCTTTGGACCAAGTTCGTCTCCTTCGTCCGTCTTCATCCTCGCATTAGATCCGTTGTCCTTCTTTGGAAGAAGTTCGTCTCGTTCGTCCCGCTTCGTCTTCCCATTAGATCCGTTGGCCTTCTTTGGACCAAGTTCGTCTCGTTCGTCCATCTTCGTCCTCGTATTAGACCTGTTGTCCTTCTTTGGACCAAGTTCGTCTCGTTCATCCCTCTTCGTCCTCCCATTAGATCCGTTGGCCACCCATTAGATCCGTTGGTCTTCTTTGGACCAAGTTGGTCTCCTTCGTCCATCTTCGGCCTCCCATTAGATCCGTTGGCCTTCTTTGCACCAAGTTCGTCTCGTTCGTCCATCTTCGTCCTCGCATTAGATCCGTTGTCCTTCTTTGGACCAAGTTCGTCTCGTTCGTCCCTCTTCGTCCTCCCATTTGATCCGTTGGCCTTCTTTGGACCAAGTTCGTCTCCTTCGTCCGTCTTCGTCTTCCCATTATATCCGTTGGCCTTCTTTGGACCAAGTTCGTCTCGTTCGTCCGTCATCGTGCTTCCATTAGGTCCGTTGGCCTTCTTTGGACCAAGTTCGTCTCGTTCGTCCCTCTTCGTCCTACCATTAGTTCGGTTGGGCTTCTTTGGACCAAGTTCTTCTCGTTCGTCCATCTTCGTCCTCCCATTTGATCCGTTGGCCTTCTTTGGACCAAATTCGTCTCCTTCGTCCGTCTTCGTCTTCCCATTATATCCGTTGGCCTTCTTTGGACCAAGTTCGTCTCCTTCGTCCCTCTTCGTCCTCCCATTAGATCCGTTGGCCTTCTTTGGACCAAGTTCGTCTCGTTCGTCCATCTTCGTCCTCGTATTAGACCTGTTGTCCTTCTTTGGACCAAGTTCGTCTCGTTCATCCCTCTTCGTCCTCCCATTAGATCCGTTGGCCTTCTTTGGACCAAGTTGGTCTCCTTCGTCCCGCTTCGTCTTCCCATTAGTTCCGTTGGCCTTCTTTGGACCAAGTTGGTCTCCTTCGTCCATCTTCATCCTCCCATTAGATCCGTTGGCCTTCTTTGGACCAAGTTCGTCTCGTTCGTCCATCTTCGTCCTCGCATTATATCCGTTGGCCTTCTTTGGACCAAGTTCGTCTCCTTCGTCCATCTTCGTCCTCCCATTAGATCCGTTGGCCTTCTTTGGACCAAGTTCGTCTCGTTCGTCCATCTTCGTCCTCGCATTAGATCCGTTGTCGTTCTTTGGACCAAGTTCGTCTCGTTCGTTCCTCTTCGTCGTCCCATTAGATCCGTTGGCCTTCTTTGGACCAAGTTCGTCTCGTTCGTCCGTCATCGTGCTTCCATTAGGTCCGTTGGCCTTCTTTGGACCAAGTTCGTCTCGTTCGTCCCTCTTCGTCCTCCCATTTGATCCGTTGGCCTTCTTTGGACCAAGTTCGTCTCCTTCGTCCGTCTTCGTCTTCCCATTATATCCGTTGGCCTTCTTTGGACGAAGTTCGTCTCGTTCGTCCGTCATCGTGCTTCCATTAGGTCCGTTGGCCTTCTTTGGACCAAGTTCATCTCGTTCGTCCCTCTTCGTCCTACCATTAGTTCCGTTGGGCTTCTTTGGACCAAGTTCGTCTCGTTCGTCCATCTTCGTCCTCCCATTAGGTCCGTTGGCCTTCTTTGGACCAAGTTCGTCTCTTTAGTCCCTCTTCGTCCTCCCATTTGACCCGTTGGCCTTAATTGGACCAAGTTCGTCTCGTTCGTCCCGCTTCGTCTTCCCATTAGATCCGTTGGCCTTCTTTGGACCAAGTTCGTCTCCTTCGTCCATCTTCGTCCTCCCATTAGATTCGTTGGCCTTCTTTGGACCAAGTTCGTCTCGTTCGTCCCTCTTCGTCCTTCCATTAGATCCGTTGGCCTTCTTTGGACCAAGTTCGTCTCGTTCGTCCGTCTTCGTCTTCCCATTAGATCCGTTGGCCTTCTTTGGACCAAGTTCGTCTCCTTCGTCCCTCTTCGTCGTCCCATTAGATCTGTTGGCCTTCTTTGGACCAAGTTCGTCTCCTTCGTCCATCTTCTTCCTCCCATTAGATCTGTTGGCCTTCTTTGGACCAAGTTCGTCTCGTTCGTCCATCTTCGTCCTCGCATTAGATCCGTTGTCCTTCTTTGGACCAAGTTCGTCTCGTTCGTCCCTCTTCGTCCTCCCATTAGATCCGTTGGCCTTCCTTGGACCAAGTTCGTCTCGTTCGTCCGTCTTCGTCTTCCCATTAGATCCGTTGGCCTTCTTTGGACCAAGTTCGTCTCGTTTGTCCATCTTCGTCCTCCCATTTGATTTGTTGGCCTTATTTGGACCAAGTTCGTCTCCTTCGTCCGTCTTCGTCTTCCCATTATATCCGTTGGCCTTCTTTGGACCAAGTTCGTCACGTTCGTCCGTCATCGTGCTTCCATTAGGTCCGTTGGCCTTCTTTGGACCATGTTCGTCTCGTTCGTCCCTCTTCGTCCTACCATTAGTTCCGTTGGCCTTCTTTGGACCAAGTTCGTCTCGTTCGTCCATCTTTGTCCTCCCATTTGATCTGTTGGCCTTCTTTGGACCAAGTTCTTCTCCTTCGTCCGTCTTCGTCTTCCCATTAGATCTGTTGGCCTTCTTTGGACCAAGTTCGTCTCGTTCGTCCGTCATCGTGCTTCCATTAGGTCCGTTGGCCTTCTTTGGACCAAGTTCGTCTCCTTCGTCCGTCTTCGTCTTCACATTAGTTCCGTTGGCCTTCTTTGGACCATGTTCGTCTCGTTCGTCCATCTTCGTCCTCCCATTAGATCCGTGGGTCTTCTTTGGACCAAGTTCGTCTCGTTCGTCCTGCTTCGTCTTCTCATTAGATCCGTTGGCCTTCTTTGGACCAAGTTCGTCTCCTTCGTCCATCTTCGTCCTTCCATTAGATCCGTTGGCCTTCTTTGGACCAAGTTCGTCTCGTTCGTCCGTCATCGTGTTTCCATTAGGTCCGTTGGCCTTCTTTGGACCAAGTTCGTCTCGTTCGTCCCTCTTCGTCCTCCCATTAGTTCCGTTGGCCTTCTTTGGACCAAGTTCGTCTCGCTCGTCCATCTTCGTCTTTCTGTTAGATCTGTTGTCGTTCTTTGGACCAAGTTCGTCTCGTTCATTCCTCTTCGTCGTACCATTACATCAGTTGGTCTTCTTTGGACCAAGTTCGTCTCTTTCGTCCGTCTTCGTCTTCCCATTAGATCCGTTGGCCTTCTTTGGACCAAGTTCGTCTCTTTAGTCCCTCTTCGTCCTCCCATTAGATCCGTTGGCCTTCTTTGGACCATGTTCGTCTCGTTCCTCCCTCTTCCTCCTTCCATTAGATCCGTTGGCCTTGTTTGTACCAAGTTCGTCTCGTTCGTCCGTCTTCGTCTTCCCATTAGATCCGTTGGTCTTCTTTGGACGAAGTTCGTCTCCTTCGTCCCACTTCGTCCTCCCATTAGATCCGTTGGCCTTCTTTGGACCAAGTTCGTCTCATTCGTCCATCTTCGTCCTCCTATTAGTTCCGTTGGCCTTCTTTGGACCAAGCTCGTCTCGCTCGTCCATCTTCTTCTTTCTATTAGATCTGTTGTCGTTCTTTGGACCAAGTTCGTCTCGTTCATTCCTCTTCGTCGTGCCGTTAGATCAGTTGGTCTTCTTTGGACCAAGTTCGTCTCTTTCGTCCGTCTTCGTCTTCCCATTAGATCCATTGGCCTTCTTTGGACCATGTTCGTCTCGTTCGTCCATCTTCGTCTTCGCATTTGATCCAATGGCCTTCTTTGGACCAAGTTCGTCTCCTTCGTCCATCTTCGTCCTTCCATTAGATCCACTGGCATTCTTTGGACCAAGTTCGTCTCGTTCGTCCCTCTTCGTCCTTCCATTAGATTCGTTGGCCTTCTTTGGACCAAGTTCGCCTCGTTTGTCCGTCTTCGTCTTCCCATTAGATCCGTTGGCCTTCTTTGGACGAAGTTCATCTCCTTCGTCCCACTTCGTCCTCCCATTAGATCCGTTGGCCTTCTTTGGACCAAGTTCGTCTCCTTCGTCCATCTTCGTCCTCCCATTAGATCCGTTGGCCTTCTTTGGAACAAGTTCGTCTCGTTCGTCCATCTTCGTCCTCGCATTAGATCCGTTGTCCTTCTTTGGACCAAGTCCGTCTCGTTCGTCCCTCTTCGTCCTCCCATTTGATCCGTTGGCCTTCTTTGGACCAAGTTCGTCTCCTTCGTCCGTCTTCGTCTTCCCATTATATCCGTTGGCCTTCTTTGGACCAAGTTCGTCTCGTTCGTCCGTCATCGTGCTTCCATTAGGTCCGTTGGCCTTCTTTGGACCAACTTCGTCTTGTTCGTCCCTCTTCGTCCTACCATTATTTCCGTTGGGCTTCTTTGGACCAAGTTCGTCTCGTTCGTCCATCTTCGTCCTCCCATTTGATCCGTTGGCCTTCTTTGGACCAAGTTCGTCTCCTTCGTCCGTCTTCGTCTTCCCATTATATCCGTTGGCCTTCTTTGGACCAAGTTCGTCTCCTTCGTCCCTCTTCGTCCTCGCATTAGATCCGTTGTCGTTCTTTGGACCAAGTTCGTCTCGTTCGTTCCTCTTCGTCGTCCCATTAGATCCGTTGGCCTTCTTTGGACCAAGTTCGTCTCGTTCGTCCGTCATCGTCCTCCCATTAGTTCCGTTGGCCTTCTTTGGACCAAGTTCGTCTCGCTCGTCCATCTTCGTCTTTCTATTAGATCCGTTGGCCTTCTTTGGACCAAGTTCGTATCGTTCGTCCATCTTCGTCCTCGCATTAGATCCGTTGTCCTTCTTTGGACCAAGTTCGTCTCGTTCGTCCCTCTTCGTCCTCCCATTTGATCCGTTGGCCTTCTTTGGACCAAGTTCGTCTCCTTCGTCCGTCTTCGTCTTCCCAATATATCCGTTGGCCTTCTTTGCACCAAGTTCGTCTCGTTCGTCCGTCATCGTGCTTCCATTAGGTCCGTTGGCCTTCTTTGGACCAAGTTCGTCTCGTTCGTCCCTCTTCGTCCTACCATTAGTTCCGTTGGGCTTCTTTGGACCAAGTTTGTCTCGTTCGTCCATCTTCGTCCTCCCATTAGGTCCGTTGGCCTTCTTTGGACCAAGTTCGTCTCTTTAGTCCCTCTTCGTCCTCCCATTTGATCCGTTGGCCTTCTTTGGACCAAGTTCGTCTCGTTTGTCCCGCTTCGTCTTCCCATTAGATCCGTTGGCCTTCTTTGGACCAAGTTCGTCTCCTTCGTCCATCTTCGTCCTCCCATTAGATCCGTTGGCCTTCTTTGGACCAAGTTCGTCTCGTTCGTCCCTCTTCGTCCTTCCATTAGATCCGTTGGCCTTCTTTGGACCAAGTTCGTCTCGTTCGTGCGTCTTCGTCTTCCCATTAGATCCGTTGGCCTTCTTTGGACCAAGTTCGTCTCCTTCGTCCCTCTTCGTCGTCCCATTAGATCCGTTGGCCTTCTTTGGACCAAGTTCGTCTCCTTCGTCCATCTTCGTCCTCCCATTAGATTCGTTGGCCTTCTTTGGACCAAGTTTGTCTCGTTCGTCCATCTTCGTCCTCGCATTAGATCCGTTGTCCTTCTTTGGACCAAGTTCGTCTCGTTCGTCCCTCTTCGTCCTCCCATTAGATCCGTTGGCCTTCCTTGGACCAAGTTCGTCTCGTTCGTCCGTCTTCGTCTTCCCATTAGATCCGTTGGCCTTCTTTGGACCATGTTCGTCTCGTTCGTCCATCTTCGTCCTCCGATTTGATCCGTTGGCCTTCTTTGGACCAAGTTCGTCTCCTTCGTCCGTCTTCGTCTTCCCATTATATCCGTTGGCCTTCTTTGGACCAAGTTCGTCTCGTTCGTCCGTCATCGTGCTTCCATTAGGTCCGTTGGCCTTCTTTGGACCATGTTCGTCTCGTTCGTCCGTCTTCGTCCTACCATTAGTTCCGTTGGCCTTCTTTGGACCAAGTTCGTCTCGTTCGTCCATCTTCGTCCTCCTATTTGATCCGTTGGCCTTCTTTGGACCAAGTTCGTCTCCTTCGTCCGTCTTCGTCTTCCCATTAGATCCGTTGGCCTTCTTTAGGCCAAGTTCGTCTCGTTCGTCCGTCATCGTGCTTCCATTAGGTCCGTTGGCCTTCTTTGGACCAAGTTCGTCTCCTTCGTCCCGCTTCGTCTTCCCATTAGTTCCGTTGGCCTTCTTTGGACCAAGTTGGTCTCCTTCGTCCATCTTCATCCTCCCATTAGATCCGTTGGCCTTCTTTGGACCAAGTTCGTCTCGTTCGTCCATCTTCGTCCTCGCATTATATCCGTTGGCCTTCTTTGGACCAAGTTCGTCTCCTTCGTCCATCTTCGTCCTCCCATTAGATCCGTTGGCCTTCTTTGGACCAAGTTCGTCTCGTTCGTCCATCTTCGTCCTCGCATTAGATCCGTTGTCGTTCTTTGGACCAAGTTCGTCTCGTTCGTTCCTCTTCGTCGTCCCATTAGATCCGTTGGCCTTCTTTGGACCAAGTTCGTCTCGTTCGTCCGTCATCGTGCTTCCATTAGGTCCGTTGGCCTTCTTTGGACCAAGTTCGTCTCGTTCATCCCTCTTCGTCCTCCCATTTGATCCGTTGGCCTTCTTTGGACCAAGTTCGTCTCCTTCGTCCGTCTTCGTCTTCCCATTATATCCGTTGGCCTTCTTTGGACGAAGTTCGTCTCGTTCGTCCGTCATCGTGCTTCCATTAGGTCCGTTGGCCTTCTTTGGACCAAGTTCATCTCGTTCGTCCCTCTTCGTCCTACCATTAGTTCCGTTGGGCTTCTTTGGACCAAGTTCGTCTCGTTCGTCCATCTTCGTCCTCCCATTAGGTCCGTTGGCCTTCTTTGGACCAAGTTCGTCTCTTTAGTCCCTCTTCGTCCTCCCATTTGATCCGTTGGCCTTAATTGGACCAAGTTCGTCTCGTTCGTCCCGCTTCGTCTTCCCATTAGATCCGTTGGCCTTCTTTGGACCAAGTTCGTCTCCTTCGTCCATCTTCGTCCTCCCATTAGATCCGTTGGCCTTCTTTGGACCAAGTTCGTCTCGTTCGTCCCTCTTCGTCCTTCCATTAGATCCGTTGGCCTTCTTTGGACCAAGTTCGTCTCGTTCGTCCGTCTTCGTCTTCCCATTAGATCCGTTGGCCTTCTTTGGACCAAGTTCGTCTCCTTCGTCCCTCTTCGTCGTCCCATTAGATCTGTTGGCCTTCTTTGGACCAAGTTCGTCTCGTTCGTCCATCTTCGTCCTCGCATTAGATCCGTTGTCCTTCTTTGGACCAAGTTCGTCTCGTTCGTCCCTCTTCGTCCTCCCATTAGATCCGTTGGCCTTCCTTGGACCAAGTTCGTCTCGTTCGTCCGTCTTCGTCTTCCCATTAGATCCGTTGGCCTTCTTTGGACCAAGTTCGTCTCGTTTGTCCATCTTCGTCCTCCCATTTGAGTCGTTGGCCTTATTTGGACCAAGTTCGTCTCCTTCGTCCGTCTTCGTCTTCCCATTATATCCGTTGGCCTTCTTTGGACCAAGTTCGTCACGTTCGTCCGTCATCGTGCTTCCATTAGGTCCGTTGGCCTTCTTTGGACCATGTTCGTCTCGTTCGTCCCTCTTCGTCCTACCATTAGTTCCGTTGGCCTTCTTTGGACCAAGTTCGTCTCGTTCGTCCATCTTTGTCCTCCCATTTGATCTGTTGGCCTTCTTTGGACCAAGTTCTTCTCCTTCGTCCGTCTTCGTCTTCCCATTAGATCTGTTGGCCTTCTTTGGACCAAGTTCGTCTCGTTCGTCCGTCATCGTGCTTCCATTAGGTCCGTTGGCCTTCTTTGGACCAAGTTCGTCTCCTTCGTCCGTCTTCGTCTTCACATTAGTTCCGTTGGCCTTCTTTGGACCATGTTCGTCTCGTTCGTCCATCTTCGTCCTCCCATTAGATCCGTGGGTCTTCTTTGGACCAAGTTCGTCTCGTTCGTCCTGCTTCGTCTTCCCATTAGATCCGTTGGCCTTCTTTGGACCAAGTTCGTCTCCTTCGTCCATCTTCGTCCTTCCATTAGATCCGTTGGCCTTCTTTGGACCAAGTTCGTCTCGTTCATCCGTCATCGTGTTTCCATTAGGTCCGTTGGCCTTCTTTGGACCAAGTTCGTCTCGTTCGTCCCTCTTCGTCCTCCCATTAGTTCCGTTGGCCTTCTTTGGACCAAGTTCGTCTCGCTCGTCCATCTTCGTCTTTCTATTAGATCTGTTGTCGTTCTTTGGACCAAGTTCGTCTCGTTCATTCCTCTTCGTCGTACCATTACATCAGTTGGTCTTCTTTGGACCAAGTTCGTCTCTTTCGTCCGTCTTCGTCTTCCCATTAGATCCGTTGGCCTTCTTTGGACCAAGTTCGTCTCTTTAGTCCCTCTTCGTCCTCCCATTAGATCCGTTGGCCTTCTTTGGACCATGTTCGTCTCGTTCCTCCCTCTTCCTCCTTCCATTAGATCCGTTGGCCTTCTTTGTACCAAGTTCGTCTCGTTCGTCCGTCTTCGTCTTCCCATTAGATCCGTTGGTCTTCTTTGGACGAAGTTCGTCTCCTTCGTCCCACTTCGTCCTCCCATTAGATCCGTTGGCCTTCTTTGGACCAAGTTCGTCTCATTCGTCCATCTTCGTCCTCCTATTAGTTCCGTTGGCCTTCTTTGGACCAATCTCGTCTCGCTCGTCCATCTTCTTCTTTCTATTAGATCTGTTGTCGTTCTTTGGACCAAGTTCGTCTCGTTCATTCCTCTTCGTCGTGCCGTTAGATCAGTTGGTCTTCTTTGGACCAAGTTCGTCTCTTTCGTCCGTCTTCGTCTTCCCATTAGATCCATTGGCCTTCTTTGGACCATGTTCGTCTCGTTCGTCCATCTTCGTCTTCGCATTTGATCCAATGGCCTTCTTTGGACCAAGTTCGTCTCCTTCGTCCATCTTCGTCCTTCCATTAGATCCACTGGCATTCTTTGGACCAAGTTCGTCTCGTTCGTCCCTCTTCGTCCTTCCATTAGATTCGTTGGCCTTCTTTGGGCCAAGTTCGTCTCGTTTGTCCGTCTTCGTCTTCCCATTAGATCCGTTGGCCTTCTTTGGACGAAGTTCATCTCCTTCGTCCCACTTCGTCCTCCCATTAGATCCGTTGGCCTTCTTTGGACCAAGTTCGTCTCCTTCGTCCATCTTCGTCCTCCCATTAGGTCCGTTGGCCTTCTTTGGACCAAGTTCGTCTCTTTAGTCCCTCTTCGTCCTCCCATTTGATCCGTTGGCCTTAATTGGACCAAGTTCGTCTCGTTCGTCCCGCTTCGTCTTCCCATTAGATCCGTTGGCCTTCTTTGGACCAAGTTCGTCTCCTTCGTCCATCTTCGTCCTCCCATTAGATCCGTTGGCCTTCTTTGGACCAAGTTCGTCTCGTTCGTCCCTCTTCGTCCTTCCATTAGATCCGTTGGCCTTCTTTGGACCAAGTTCGTCTCGTTCGTCCGTCTTCGTCTTCCCATTAGATCCGTTGGCCTTCTTTGGACCAAGTTCGTCTCCTTCGTCCCTCTTCGTCGTCCCATTAGATCTGTTGGCCTTCTTTGGACCAAGTTCGTCTCCTTCGTCCCTCTTCGTCCTCCCATTAGATCTGTTGGCCTTCTTTGGACCAAGTTCGTCTCGTTCGTCCATCTTCGTCCTCGCATTAGATCCGTTGTCCTTCTTTGGACCAAGTTCGTCTCGTTCGTCCCTCTTCGTCCTCCCATTAGATCCGTTGGCCTTCCTTGGACCAAGTTCGTCTCGTTCGTCCGTCTTCGTCTTCCCATTAGATCCGTTGGCCTTCTTTGGATCAAGTTCGTCTCGTTTGTCCATCTTCGTCCTCCCATTTGAGTCGTTGGCCTTATTTGGACCAAGTTCGTCTCCTTCGTCCGTCTTCGTCTTCCCATTATATCCGTTGGCCTTCTTTGGACCAAGTTCGTCACGTTCGTCCGTCATCGTGCTTCCATTAGGTCCGTTGGCCTTCTTTGGACCATGTTCGTCTCGTTCGTCCCTCTTCGTCCTACCATTAGTTCCGTTGGCCTTCTTTGGACCAAGTTCGTCTCGTTCGTCCATCTTTGTCCTCCCATTTGATCTGTTGGCCTTCTTTGGACCAAGTTCTTCTCCTTCGTCCGTCTTCGTCTTCCCATTAGATCTGTTGGCCTTCTTTGGACCAAGTTCGTCTCGTTCGTCCGTCATCGTGCTTCCATTAGGTCCGTTGGCCTTCTTTGGACCAAGTTCGTCTCCTTCGTCCGTCTTCGCCTTCACATTAGTTCCGTTGGCCTTCTTTGGACCATGTTCGTCTCGTTCGTCCATCTTCGTCCTCCCATTAGATCCGTGGGTCTTCTTTGGACCAAGTTCGTCTCGTTCGTCCTGCTTCGTCTTCCCATTAGATCCGTTGGCCTTCTTTGGACCAAGTTCGTCTCCTTCGTCCATCTTCGTCCTTCCATTAGATCCGTTGGCCTTCTTTGGACCAAGTTCGTCTCGTTCATCCGTCATCGTGTTTCCATTAGGTCCGTTGGCCTTCTTTGGACCAAGTTCGTCTCGTTCGTCCCTCTTCGTCCTCCCATTAGTTCCGTTGGCCTTCTTTGGACCAAGTTCGTCTCGCTCGTCCATCTTCGTCTTTCTATTAGATCTGTTGTCGTTCTTTGGGCCAAGTTCGTCTCGTTCATTCCTCTTCGTCGTACCATTACATCAGTTGGTCTTCTTTGGACCAAGTTCGTCTCTTTCGTCCGTCTTCATCTTCCCATTAGATCCGTTCGCCTTCTTTGGACCAAGTTCGTCTCTTTAGTCCCTCTTCGTCCTCCCATTAGATCCGTTGGCCTTCTTTGGACCATGTTCGTCTCGTTCCTCCCTCTTCCTCCTTCCATTAGATCCGTTGGCCTTCTTTGTACCAAGTTCGTCTCGTTCGTCCGTCTTCGTCTTCCCATTAGATCCGTTGGTCTTCTTTGGACGAAGTTCGTCTCCTTCGTCCCACTTCGTCCTCCCATTAGATCCGTTGGCCTTCTTTGGACCAAGTTCGTCTCATTCGTCCATCTTCGTCCTCCTATTAGTTCCGTTGGCCTTCTTTGGACCAATCTCGTCTCGCTCGTCCATCTTCTTCTTTCTATTAGATCTGTTGTCGTTCTTTGGACCAAGTTCGTCTCGTTCATTCCTCTTCGTCGTGCCGTTAGATCAGTTGGTCTTCTTTGGACCAAGTTCGTCTCTTTCGTCCGTCTTCGTCTTCCCATTAGATCCATTGGCCTTCTTTGGACCATGTTCGTCTCGTTCGTCCATCTTCGTCTTCGCATTTGATCCAATGGCCTTCTTTGGACCAAGTTCGTCTCCTTCGTCCATCTTCGTCCTTCCATTAGATCCACTGGCATTCTTTGGACCAAGTTCGTCTCGTTCGTCCCTCTTCGTCCTTCCATTAGATTCGTTGGCCTTCTTTGGACCAAGTTCGTCTCGTTTGTCCGTCTTCGTCTTCCCATTAGATCCGTTGGCCTTCTTTGGACGAAGTTCATCTCCTTCGTCCCACTTCGTCCTCCCATTAGATCCGTTGGCCTTCTTTGGACCAAGTTCGTCTCCTTCGTCCATCTTCGTCCTCCCATTAGATCCGTTGGCCTTCTTTGGAACAAGTTCGTCTCGTTCGTCCATCTTCGTCCTCGCATTAGATCCGTTGTCCTTCTTTGGACCAAGTCCGTCTCGTTCGTCCCTCTTCGTCCTCCCATTTGATCCGTTGGCCTTCTTTGGACCAAGTTCGTCTCCTTCGTCCGTCTTCGTCTTCCCATTATATCCGTTGGCCTTCTTTGGACCAAGTTCGTCTCGTTCGTCCGTCATCGTGTTTCCATTAGGTCCGTTGGCCTTCTTTGGACCAAGTTCGTCTCGTTCGTCCCTCTTCGTCCTCCCATTAGTTCCGTTGGCCTTCTTTGGACCAAGTTCGTCTCGCTCGTCCATCTTCGTCTTTCTATTAGATCTGTTGTCGTTCTTTGGACCAAGTTCGTCTCGTTCATTCCTCTTCGTCGTACCATTACATCAGTTGGTCTTCTTTGGACCAAGTTCGTCTCTTTCGTCCGTCTTCGTCTTCCCATTAGATCCGTTCGCCTTCTTTGGACCAAGTTCGTCTCTTTAGTCCCTCTTCGTCCTCCCATTAGATCCGTTGGCCTTCTTTGGACCATGTTCGTCTCGTTCCTCCCTCTTCCTCCTTCCATTAGATCCGTTGGCCTTCTTTGTACCAAGTTCGTCTCGTTCGTCCGTCTTCGTCTTCCCATTAGATCCGTTGGTCTTCTTTGGACGAAGTTCGTCTCCTTCGTCCCACTTCGTCCTCCCATTAGATCCGTTGGCCTTCTTTGGACCAAGTTCGTCTCATTCGTCCATCTTCGTCCTCCTATTAGTTCCGTTGGCCTTCTTTGGACCAATCTCGTCTCGCTCGTCCATCTTCTTCTTTCTATTAGATCTGTTGTCGTTCTTTGGACCAAGTTCGTCTCGTTCATTCCTCTTCGTCGTGCCGTTAGATCAGTTGGTCTTCTTTGGACCAAGTTCGTCTCTTTCGTCCGTCTTCGTCTTCCCATTAGATCCATTGGCCTTCTTTGGACCATGTTCGTCTCGTTCGTCCATCTTCGTCTTCGCATTTGATCCAATGGCCTTCTTTGGACCAAGTTCGTCTCCTTCGTCCATCTTCGTCCTTCCATTAGATCCACTGGCATTCTTTGGACCAAGTTCGTCTCGTTCGTCCCTCTTCGTCCTTCCATTAGATTCGTTGGCCTTCTTTGGACCAAGTTCGTCTCGTTTGTCCGTCTTCGTCTTCCCATTAGATCCGTTGGCCTTCTTTGGACGAAGTTCATCTCCTTCGTCCCACTTCGTCCTCCCATTAGATCCGTTGGCCTTCTTTGGACCAAGTTCGTCTCCTTCGTCCATCTTCGTCCTCCCATTAGATCCGTTGGCCTTCTTTGGAACAAGTTCGTCTCGTTCGTCCATCTTGGTCCTCGCATTAGATCCGTTGTCCTTCTTTGGACCAAGTCCGTCTCGTTCGTCCCTCTTCGTCCTCCCATTTGATCCGTTGGCCTTCTTTGGACCAAGTTCGTCTCCTTCGTCCGTCTTCGTCTTCCCATTATATCCGTTGGCCTTCTTTGGACCAAGTTCGTCTCGTTCGTCCGTCATCGTGCTTCCATTAGGTCCGTTGGCCTTCTTTGGACCAAGTTCGTCTCGTTCGTCCCTCTTCGTCCTCCTATTAGTTCCGTTGGCCTTCTTTGGACCAATCTCGTCTCGCTCGTCCATCTTCTTCTTTCTATTAGATCTGTTGTCGTTCTTTGGACCAAGTTCGTCTCGTTCATTCCTCTTCGTCGTGCCGTTAGATCAGTTGGTCTTCTTTGGACCAAGTTCGTCTCTTTCGTCCGTCTTCGTCTTCCCATTAGATCCATTGGCCTTCTTTGGACCATGTTCGTCTCGTTCGTCCATCTTCGTCTTCGCATTTGATCCAATGGCCTTCTTTGGACCAAGTTCGTCTCCTTCGTCCATCTTCGTCCTTCCATTAGATCCACTGGCATTCTTTGGACCAAGTTCGTCTCGTTCGTCCCTCTTCGTCCTTCCATTAGATTCGTTGGCCTTCTTTGGACCAAGTTCGTCTCGTTTGTCCGTCTTCGTCTTCCCATTAGATCCGTTGGCCTTCTTTGGACGAAGTTCATCTCCTTCGTCCCACTTCGTCCTCCCATTAGATCCGTTGGCCTTCTTTGGACCAAGTTCGTCTCCTTCGTCCATCTTCGTCCTCCCATTAGATCCGTTGGCCTTCTTTGGAACAAGTTCGTCTCGTTCGTCCATCTTCGTCCTCGCATTAGATCCGTTGTCCTTCTTTGGACCAAGTCCGTCTCGTTCGTCCCTCTTCGTCCTCCCATTTGATCCGTTGGCCTTCTTTGGACCAAGTTCGTCTCCTTCGTCCGTCTTCGTCTTCCCATTATATCCGTTGGCCTTCTTTGGACCAAGTTCGTCTCGTTCGTCCGTCATCGTGCTTCCATTAGGTCCGTTGGCCTTCTTTGGACCAAGTTCGTCTCGTTCGTCCCTCTTCGTCCTACCATTAGTTCCGTTGGGCTTCTTTGGACCAAGTTCGTCTCTTTAGTCCCTCTTCGTCCTCCCATTTGATCCGTTGGCCTTCTTTGGACCAAGTTCGTCTCGTTCGTCCGTCTTCGTCTTCCCATTATATCCGTTGGCCTTCTTTGGACCAAGTTCGTCTCCTTCGTCCATCTTCGTCCTCCCATTAGATCCGTTGGCCTTCTTTGGACCAAGTTCGTCTCGTTCGTCCATCTTCGTCCTCGCATTAGATCCGTTGTCGTTCTTTGGACCAAGTTCGTCTCGTTCGTTCCTCTTCGTCGTCCCATTAGATCCGTTGGCCTTCTTTGGACCAAGTTCGTCTCGTTCGTCCGTCATCGTCCTCCCATTAGTTCCGTTGGCCTTCTTTGGACCAAGTTCGTCTCCTTCGTCCATCTTCGTCCTCCCATTAGATCCGTTGGCCTTCTTTGGACCAAGTTCGTCTCGTTCGTCCATCTTCGTCCTCGCATTAGATCCGTTGTCGTTCTTTGGACCAAGTTCGTCTCGTTCGTTCCTCTTCGTCGTCCCATTAGATCCGTTGGCCTTCTTTGGACCAAGTTCGTCTCGTTCGTCCGTCATCGTCCTCCCATTAGTTCCGTTGGCCTTCTTTGGACCAAGTTCGTCTCGCTCGTCCATCTTCGTCTTTCTATTAGATCCGTTGGCCTTCTTTGGACCAAGTTCGTATCGTTCGTCCATCTTCGTCCTCGCATTAGATCCGTTGTCCTTCTTTGGACCAAGTTCGTCTCGTTCGTCCCTCTTCGTCCTCCCATTTGATCCGTTGGCCTTCTTTGGACCAAGTTCGTCTCCTTCGTCCGTCTTCGTCTTCCCAATATATCCGTTGGCCTTCTTTGCACCAAGTTCGTCTCGTTCGTCCGTCATCGTGCTTCCATTAGGTCCGTTGGCCTTCTTTGGACCAAGTTCGTCTCGTTCGTCCCTCTTCGTCCTACCATTAGTTCCGTTGGGCTTCTTTGGACCAAGTTTGTCTCGTTCGTCCATCTTCGTCCTCCCATTAGGTCCGTTGGCCTTCTTTGGACCAAGTTCGTCTCTTTAGTCCCTCTTCGTCCTCCCATTTGATCCGTTGGCCTTCTTTGGACCAAGTTCGTCTCGTTCGTCCCGCTTCGTCTTCCCATTAGATCCGTTGGCCTTCTTTGGACCAAGTTCGTCTCCTTCGTCCATCTTCGTCCTCCCATTAGATCCGTTGGCCTTCTTTGGACCAAGTTCGTCTCGTTCGTCCCTCTTCGTCCTTCCATTAGATCCGTTGGCCTTCTTTGGACCAAGTTCGTCTCGTTCGTTCGTCTTCGTCTTCCCATTACATCCGTTGGCCTTCTTTGGACCAAGTTCGTCTCCTTCGTCCCTCTTCGTCGACCCATTAGATCCGTTGGCCTTCTTTGGACCAAGTTCGTCTCCTTCGTCCATCTTCGTCCTCCCATTAGATTCGTTGGCCTTCTTTGGACCAAGTTTGTCTCGTTCGTCCATCTTCGTCCTCGCATTAGATCCGTTGTCCTTCTTTGGACCAAGTTCGTCTCGTTCGTCCCTCTTCGTCCTCCCATTAGATCCGTTGGCCTTCCTTGGACCAAGTTCGTCTCGTTCGTCCGTCTTCGTCTTCCCATTAGATCCGTTGGCCTTCTTTGGACCATGTTCGTCTCGTTCGTCCATCTTCGTCCTCCGATTTGATCCGTTGGCCTTCTTTGGACCAAGTTCGTCTCCTTCGTCCGTCTTCGTCTTCCCATTATATCCGTTGGCCTTCTTTGGACCAAGTTCGTCTCGTTCGTCCGTCATCGTGCTTCCATTAGGTCCGTTGGCCTTCTTTGGACCATGTTCGTCTCGTTCGTCCGTCTTCGTCCTACCATTAGTTCCGTTGGCCTTCTTTGGACCAAGTTCGTCTCGTTCGTCCGTCTTCGTCCTCCTATTTGATCCGTTGGCCTTCTTTGGACCAAGTTCGTCTCCTTCGTCCGTCTTCGTCTTCCCATTAGATCCGTTGGCCTTCTTTAGGCCATGTTCGTCTCGTTCGTCCGTCATCGTGCTTCCATTAGGTCCGTTGGCCTTCTTTGGACCAAGTTCGTCTCCTTCGTCCGTCTTCGTCTTCACATTAGTTCCGTTGGCCTTCTTTGGACCAAGTTCGTCTCGTTCGTCCATCTTCGTCCTCCCATTAGATCCGTTGGCCTTCTTTGGACCAAATTCGTCTCGTTCGTCCCGCTTCCTGTTCCCATTAGATCCGTTGGCCTTCTTTGGACCAAGTTCGTCTCGTTCGTCCCTCTTCGTCCTTCCATTAGATCCGTTGGCCTTCTTTGGACCAAGTTCGTCTCGCTCGTTCGTCTTCGTCTTCCCATTAGATCCGTTGGCCTTCTTTGGACCAAGTTCGTCTCCTTCGTCCCTCTTCGTCGTCCCATTAGATCCGTTGGCCTTCTTTGGACCAAGTTCGTCTCCTTCGTCCATCTTCGTCCTCCCATTAGATTCGTTGGCCTTCTTTGGACCAAGTTTGTCTCGTTCGTCCATCTTCGTCCTCGCATTAGATCCGTTGTCCTTCTTTGGACCAAGTTCGTCTCGTTCGTCCCTCTTCGTCCTCCCATTAGATCCGTTGGCCTTCTTTGGACCAAGTTCGTCTCGTTCGTCCGTCTTCGTCTTCCCATTAGATCCGTTGGCCTTCTTTGGATGAAGTTCGTCTCCTTCGTCCCACTTCGTCCTCCCATTAGATCCGTTGGCCTTCTTTGGACCAAGTTCGTCTCCTTCGTCCATCTTCGTCCTCCCATTAGATCCGTTGGCCTTCTTTGGACCAAGTTCGTCTCGTTCGTCCATCTTCGTCCTCGCATTAGATCCGTTGTCCTTCTTTGGACCAAGTTCGTCTCGTTCGTCCCTCTTCGTCCTCCCATTTGATCCGTTGGCCTTCTTTGGACCAAGTTCGTCTCCTTCGTCCGTCTTCGTCTTCCCATTATATCCGTTGGCCTTCTTTGGACCAAGTTCGCCTCATTCGTCCGTCATCGTGCTTCCATTAGGTCCGTTGGCCTTCTTTGGACCAAGTTCGTCTCGTTCGTCCCTCTTCGTCCTACCATTAGTTCCGTTGGGCTTCATTGGACCAAGTTCGTCTCGTTCGTCCATCTTCGTCCTCCCATTTGATCCGTTGGCCTTCTTTGGACCAAGTTCGTCTCCTTCGTCCGTCTTCGTCTTCCCATTATATCCGTTGGCATTTTTTGGACCAAGTTCGTCTCCTTCGTCCATCTTCGTCCTCCCATTAGATCCGTTGGCCTTCTTTGGACCAAGTTTGTCTCGTTCGTCCATCTTCATCTTTCTATTAGATCTGTTGTCGTTCTTTGGACCAAGTTCGTCTCCTTTGTCCGTCTTCGTCTTCCCATTAGATCCGTTGGCCTTCTTTGGACCAAGTTCGTCTGCTTCGTCCGTCTTCGTCTTCCCATTAGATCCGTTGGCCTTCTTTGGACCAAGTTCGTCTCGTTCGTCCGTCATCGTGCTTCCATTAGGTCCGTTGGCCTTTTTTGGACCAAGTTCGTCTCGTTCGTCCGTCATCGTGCTTCCATTAGGTCCGTTGGCCTTCTTTGGACCAAGTTCGTCTCGTTCGTCCCTCTTCATCCTACCATTAGTTCCGTTGGGCTTCTTTGGACCAAGTTCGTCTCGTTCGTCCATCTTCGTCCTCCCATTTGATCCGTTGGACTTCTTTGGACCAAGTTCGTCTCCTTCGTCCGTATTCGTCTTCCCATTATATCCGTTGGCCTTTTTTGGACCAAGTTCGTCTCCTTCGTCCATCTTCTTCCTCCCATTAGATCCGTTGGCCTTCTTTGGACCAAGTTCGTCTCGTTCGTCCATCTTCGTCCTCGCATTAGATCCGTTGTCGTTCTTTGGACCAAGTTCGTCTCGTTCGTTCCTCTTCGTCGTCCCATTAGATCCGTTGGCCTTCTTTGGACCAAGTTCATCTCGTTCGTCCGTCATCGTGCTTCCATAAGGTCCATTGGCCTTCTTTGGACCAAGTTCGTCTCGTTCGTCCCTCTTCGTCCTCCCATTAGTTCCGTTGGCCTTCTTTGGACCAACTTCGTCTCGCTCGTCCATCTTCGTCTTTCTATTAGATCTGTTGTCGTTCTTTGGACCAAGTTCGTCTCGTTCGTCCATCTTCGTCCTCGCATTAGATCCGTTGTCCTTCTTTGGACCAAGTTCGTCTCGTTCGTCCCTCTTCGTCCTCCCATTTGATCCGTTGGCCTTCTTTGGACCAAGTTCGTCTCCTTCGTCCGTCTTCGTCTTCCCATTATATCCGTTGGCCTTCTTTGGACCAAGTTCGTCTCGTTCGTCCGTCATCGTGCTTCCATTAGGTCCGTTGGCCTTCTTTGGACCAAGTTCGTCTCGTTCGTCCCTCTTCGTCCTACCATTAGTTCCGTTGGGCTTCTTTGGACCAAGTTCGTCTCGTTCGTCCATCTTCGTCCTCCCATTAGGTCCGTTGGCCTTCTTTGGACCAAGTTCGTCTCTTTAGTCCCTCTTCGTCCTCCCATTTGATCCGTTGGCCTTCTTTGGACCAAGTTCGTCTCGTTCGTCCATCTTCGTCCTCGCATTAGATCCGTTGTCGTTCTTTGGACCAAGTTCGTCTCGTTCGTTCCTCTTCGTCGTCCCATTAGATCCGTTGGCCTTCTTTGGACCAAGTTCGTCTCGTTCGTCCGTCATCGTCCTCCCATTAGTTCCGTTGGCCTTCTTTGGACCAAGTTCGTCTCGCTCGTCCATCTTCGTCTTTCTATTAGATCCGTTGGCCTTCTTTGGACCAAGTTCGTATCGTTCGTCCATCTTCGTCCTCGCATTAGATCCGTTGTCCTTCTTTGGACCAAGTTCGTCTCGTTCGTCCCTCTTCGTCCTCCCATTTGATCCGTTGGCCTTCTTTGGACCAAGTTCGTCTCCTTCGTCCGTCTTCGTCTTCCCAATATATCCGTTGGCCTTCTTTGCACCAAGTTCGTCTCGTTCGTCCGTCATCGTGCTTCCATTAGGTCCGTTGGCCTTCTTTGGACCAAGTTCGTCTCGTTCGTCCCTCTTCGTCCTACCATTAGTTCCGTTGGGCTTCTTTGGACCAAGTTTGTCTCGTTCGTCCATCTTCGTCCTCCCATTAGGTCCGTTGGCCTTCTTTGGACCAAGTTCGTCTCTTTAGTCCCTCTTCGTCCTCCCATTTGATCCGTTGGCCTTCTTTGGACCAAGTTCGTCTCGTTCGTCCCGCTTCGTCTTCCCATTAGATCCGTTGGCCTTCTTTGGACCAAGTTCGTCTCCTTCGTCCATCTTCGTCCTCCCATTAGATCCGTTGGCCTTCTTTGGACCAAGTTCGTCTCGTTCGTCCCTCTTCGTCCTTCCATTAGATCCGTTGGCCTTCTTTGGACCAAGTTCGTCTCGTTCGTTCGTCTTCGTCTTCCCATTACATCCGTTGGCCTTCTTTGGACCAAGTTCGTCTCCTTCGTCCCTCTTCGTCGACCCATTAGATCCGTTGGCCTTCTTTGGACCAAGTTCGTCTCCTTCGTCCATCTTCGTCCTCCCATTAGATTCGTTGGCCTTCTTTGGACCAAGTTTGTCTCGTTCGTCCATCTTCGTCCTCGCATTAGATCCGTTGTCCTTCTTTGGACCAAGTTCGTCTCGTTCGTCCCTCTTCGTCCTCCCATTAGATCCGTTGGCCTTCCTTGGACCAAGTTCGTCTCGTTCGTCCGTCTTCGTCTTCCCATTAGATCCGTTGGCCTTCTTTGGACCATGTTCGTCTCGTTCGTCCATCTTCGTCCTCCGATTTGATCCGTTGGCCTTCTTTGGACCAAGTTCGTCTCCTTCGTCCGTCTTCGTCTTCCCATTATATCCGTTGGCCTTCTTTGGACCAAGTTCGTCTCGTTCGTCCGTCATCGTGCTTCCATTAGGTCCGTTGGCCTTCTTTGGACCATGTTCGTCTCGTTCGTCCGTCTTCGTCCTACCATTAGTTCCGTTGGCCTTCTTTGGACCAAGTTCGTCTCGTTCGTCCATCTTCGTCCTCCTATTTGATCCGTTGGCCTTCTTTGGACCAAGTTCGTCTCCTTCGTCCGTCTTCGTCTTCCCATTAGATCCGTTGGCCTTCTTTAGGCCATGTTCGTCTCGTTCGTCCGTCATCGTGCTTCCATTAGGTCCGTTGGCCTTCTTTGGACCAAGTTCGTCTCCTTCGTCCGTCTTCGTCTTCACATTAGTTCCGTTGGCCTTCTTTGGACCAAGTTCGTCTCGTTCGTCCATCTTCGTCCTCCCATTAGATCCGTTGGCCTTCTTTGGACCAAATTCGTCTCGTTCGTCCCGCTTCGTGTTCCCATTAGATCCGTTGGCCTTCTTTGGACCAAGTTCGTCTCGTTCGTCCCTCTTCGTCCTTCCATTAGATCCGTTGGCCTTCTTTGGACCAAGTTCGTCTCGCTCGTTCGTCTTCGTCTTCCCATTAGATCCGTTGGCCTTCTTTGGACCAAGTTCGTCTCCTTCGTCCCTCTTCGTCGTCCCATTAGATCCGTTGGCCTTCTTTGGACCAAGTTCGTCTCCTTCGTCCATCTTCGTCCTCCCATTAGATTCGTTGGCCTTCTTTGGACCAAGTTTGTCTCGTTCGTCCATCTTCGTCCTCGCATTAGATCCGTTGTCCTTCTTTGGACCAAGTTCGTCTCGTTCGTCCCTCTTCGTCCTCCCATTAGATCCGTTGGCCTTCTTTGGACCAAGTTCGTCTCGTTCGTCCGTCTTCGTCTTCCCATTAGATCCGTTGGCCTTCTTTGGATGAAGTTCGTCTCCTTCGTCCCACTTCGTCCTCCCATTAGATCCGTTGGCCTTCTTTGGACCAAGTTCGTCTCGTTCGTCCATCTTCGTCCTCGCATTAGATCCGTTGTCCTTCTTTGGACCAAGTTCGTCTCGTTCGTCCCTCTTCGTCCTCCCATTTGATCCGTTGGCCTTCTTTGGACCAAGTTCGTCTCCTTCGTCCGTCTTCGTCTTCCCATTATATCCGTTGGCCTTCTTTGGACCAAGTTCGCCTCGTTCGTCCGTCATCGTGCTTCCATTAGGTCCGTTGGCCTTCTTTGGACCAAGTTCGTCTCGTTCGTCCCTCTTCGTCCTACCATTAGTTCCGTTGGGCTTCATTGGACCAAGTTCGTCTCGTTCGTCCATCTTCGTCCTCCCATTTGATCCGTTGGCCTTCTTTGGACCAAGTTCGTCTCCTTCGTCCGTCTTCGTCTTCCCATTATATCCGTTGGCATTTTTTGGACCAAGTTCGTCTCCTTCGTCCATCTTCGTCCTCCCATTAGATCCGTTGGCCTTCTTTGGACCAAGTTTGTCTCGTTCGTCCATCTTCATCTTTCTATTAGATCTGTTGTCGTTCTTTGGACCAAGTTCGTCTCCTTTGTCCGTCTTCGTCTTCCCATTAGATCCGTTGGCCTTCTTTGGACCAAGTTCGTCTGCTTCGTCCGTCTTCGTCTTCCCATTAGATCCGTTGGCCTTCTTTGGACCAAGTTCGTCTCGTTCGTCCGTCATCGTGCTTCCATTAGGTCCGTTGGCCTTTTTTGGACCAAGTTCGTCTCGTTCGTCCGTCATCGTGCTTCCATTAGGTCCGTTGGCCTTCTTTGGACCAAGTTCGTCTCGTTCGTCCCTCTTCATCCTACCATTAGTTCCGTTGGGCTTCTTTGGACCAAGTTCGTCTCGTTCGTCCATCTTCGTCCTCCCATTTGATCCGTTGGACTTCTTTGGACCAAGTTCGTCTCCTTCGTCCGTATTCGTCTTCCCATTATATCCGTTGGCCTTTTTTGGACCAAGTTCGTCTCCTTCGTCCATCTTCTTCCTCCCATTAGATCCGTTGGCCTTCTTTAGACCAAGTTCGTCTCGTTCGTCCATCTTCGTCCTCGCATTAGATCCGTTGTCGTTCTTTGGACCAAGTTCGTCTCGTTCGTTCCTCTTCGTCGTCCCATTAGATCCGTTGGCCTTCTTTGGACCAAGTTCATCTCGTTCGTCCGTCATCGTGCTTCCATAAGGTCCATTGGCCTTCTTTGGACCAAGTTCGTCTCGTTCGTCCCTCTTCGTCCTCCCATTAGTTCCGTTGGCCTTCTTTGGACCAACTTCGTCTCGCTCGTCCATCTTCGTCTTTCTATTAGATCTGTTGTCGTTCTTTGGACCAAGTTCGTCTCGTTCGTCCATCTTCGTCCTCGCATTAGATCCGTTGTCCTTCTTTGGACCAAGTTCGTCTCGTTCGTCCCTCTTCGTCCTCCCATTTGATCCGTTGGCCTTCTTTGGACCAAGTTCGTCTCCTTCGTCCGTCTTCGTCTTCCCATTATATCCGTTGGCCTTCTTTGGACCAAGTTCGTCTCGTTCGTCCGTCATCGTGCTTCCATTAGGTCCGTTGGCCTTCTTTGGACCAAGTTCGTCTCGTTCGTCCCTCTTCGTCCTACCATTAGTTCCGTTGGGCTTCTTTGGACCAAGTTCGTCTCGTTCGTCCATCTTCGTCCTCCCATTAGGTCCGTTGGCCTTCTTTGGACCAAGTTCGTCTCTTTAGTCCCTCTTCGTCCTCCCATTTGATCCGTTGGCCTTCTTTGGACCAAGTTCGTCTCGTTCGTCCCGCTTCGTCTTCCCATTAGATCCGTTGGCCTTCTTTGGACCAAGTTCGTCTCGTTCGTCCATCTTCGTCCTCGCATTAGATCCGTTGGCCTTCTTTGGACCAAGTTCGTCTCGTTCGTCCCTCTTCGTCCTCCCATTAGATCCGTTGGCCTTCCTTGGATCAAGACCGTCTCGTTCGTCCGTCTTCGTCTTCCCATTATATCCGTTGGCCTTCTTTGGACCAAGTTCGTCTCGTTCGTCCGTCATCGTGCTTCCATTAGGTCCGTTGGCCTTCTTTGGACCAAGTTCGTCTCGTTCGTCCCTCTTCGTCCTACCATTAGTTCCGTTGGGCTTCTTTGGATGAAGTTCGTCTCGTTCGTCCATCTTCGTCCTCCCATTTGATCCGTTGGCCTTCTTTGGACCAAGTTCGTCTCCTTCGTCCGTCTTCGTCTTCCCATTATATCCGTTGGCCTTCTTTGGTCCAAGTTCGTCTCCTTCGTCCATCTTCGTCCTCCCATTAGATCCGTTGGCCTTCTTTGGACCAAGTTCGTCTCGTTCGTCCATCTTCGTCCTCGCATTAGATCCGTTGTCGTTCTTTGGACCAAGTTCGTCTCGTTCGTTCCTCTTCGTCGTCCCATTAGATCCGTTGGCCTTCTTTGGACCAAGTTCGTCTCGTTCGTCCGTCATCGTGCTTCCATTAGGTCCGTTGGCCTTCTTTGGACCAAGTTCGTCTCGTTCGTCCCTCTTCGTCCTACCATTAGTTCCGTTGGGCTTCTTTGGACCAAGTTCGTCTCGTTCGTCCATCTTCGTCCTCCCATTTGATCCGTTGGCCTTCTTTGGACCAAGTTCGTCTCCTTCGTCCGTCTTCGTCTTCCCATTATATCCGTTGGCCTTTTTTGGACCAAGTTCGTCTCCTTCGTCCATCTTCGTCCTCCCATTAGATTCGTTGGCCTTCTTTGGACCAAGTTCGTCTCGTTCGTCCATCTTCGTCTTTCTATTAGATCTGTTGTCGTTCTTTGGACCAAGTTCGTCTCCTTTGTCCGTCTTCGTCTTCCCATTAGATCCGTTGCCTTCTTTGGACCAAGTTCGTCTCCTTCGTCCTTCTTCGTCCTCCCATTAGATCCGTTGGCCTTCTTTGGACCAAGTTCGTCTCGTTTGTCCCTCCTCGTCCTTCCATTAGTTCCGTTGGCCTTCTTTGGACCAAGTTCGTCTCGTTCGTCCATCTTCGTCCTCCCATTTGATCCGTTGGCCTTCTTTGGACCAAGTTCGTCTCCTTCGCCCGTCTTCGTCTTCCCATTAGATCCGTTGGCCTTCTTTGGACCAAGTTCGTCTCGTTCGTCCGTCATCGTGCTTCCATTAGATCTGTTGGCCTTTTTTGGACCAAGTTCGTCTCGTTCGTCCGTCATCGTGCTTCCATTAGGTCCGTTGGCCTTCTTTGGACCAAGTTCGTCTCGTTCGTCCCTCTTCGTCCTACCATTACTTCCGTTGGGCTTGTTTGGACCAAGTTCGTCTCGTTCGTCCATCTTCGTCCACCCATTTGATCCGTTGGACTTCTTTGGACCATGTTCGTCTCCTTCGTCCGTCTTCGTCTTCCCATTATATCCGTTGGCCTTTTTTGGACCAAGTTCGTCTCCTTCGTCCATCTTCGTCCTCCCATTAGATCCGTTGGCCTTCTTTGGACCAAGGTCGTCTCGTTCGTCCATCTTCGTCCTCGCATTAGATCCGTTGTCGTTCTTTGGACCAAGTTCGTCTCGTTCGTTCCTCTTCGTCGTCCCATTAGATCCGTTGGCCTTCTTTGGACCTAGTTCGTCTCGTTCGTCCGTCATCGTGCTTCCATAAGGTCCATTGGCCTTCTTTGGACCAAGTTCGTCTCGTTCGTCCCTCTTCGTCCTCCCATTAGTTCCGTTGGACTTCTTTGGACCAACTTCGTCTCGCTCGTCCATCTTCGTCTTTCTATTAGATCTGTTGTCGTTCTTTGGACCAAGTTCGTCTCGTTCGTCCATCTTCGTCCTCGCATTAGATCCGTTGTCCATCTTTGGACCAAGTTCGTCTCGTTCGTCCCTCTTCGTCCTCCCATTTGATCCTTTGGCCTTTTTTGGACCAAGTTCGTCTCCTTCGTCCGTCTTCGTCTTCCCATTATATCCGTTGGCCTTCTTTGGACCAAGTTCGTCTCGTTCGTCCGTCATCGTGCTTCCATTAGGTCCGTTGGCCTTCTTTGGACCAAGTTCGTCTCGTTCGTCCCTCTTCGTCCTACCATTAGTTCCGTTGGGCTTCTTTGGACCAAGTTCGTCTCGTTCGTCCATCTTCGTCCTCCCATTAGGTCCGTTGGCCTTCTTTGGACCAAGTTCGTCTCCTTCGTCCATCTTCGTCCTCCCATTAGATCCGTTGGCCTTCTTTGGACCAAGTTCGTCTCGTTCGTCCCTCTTCGTCCTTCCATTAAAACCGTTGGCCTTCTTTGGACCAAGTTCGTCTCGTTCGTCCGTCTTCGTCTTCCCATTAGATCCGTTGGCCTTCTTTGGACCAAGTTCGTCTCCTTCGTCCCTATTCGTCGTCCCATTAGATCCGTTGGCCTTCTTTGGACCATGTTCGTCTCGTTCGTCCATCTTCGTCTTCCCATTTGATCCAATGGCCTTCTTTGGACCAAGTTCGTCTCCTTCGTCCATCTTCGTCCTTCCATTAGATCCATTGGAATTCTTTGGACCAAGTTCGTCTCGTTCGTCCCTCTTCGTCCTTCCATTAGATCTGTTGGCCTTCTTTGGACAAAGTTCGTCTCGTTTGTCCGTCTTCGTCTTCCCATTAGATCCGTTGGCCTTCTTTTGACGAAGTTCGTCTCCTTCGTCCCACTTCGTCCTCCCATTTGATCCGTTGGCCTTCTTTAGACCAAGTTCGTCTCCTTCGTCCATCTTCGTCCTCCCATTAGATCCGTTGGCCTTCTTTTGACCAAGTTCGTCTCGTTCGTCCATCTTCGTCCTCGCATTAGATCCGTTGTCCTTCTTTGGACCAAGTTCGTCTCGTTCGTCCCTCTTCGTCCTCCCATTTGATCCGTTGGCCTTCTTTGGACCAAGTTCGTCTCGTTCGTCCGTCATCGTGCTTCCATAAGGTCCATTGGCCTTCTTTGGACCAAGTTCGTCTCGTTCGTCCCTCTTCGTCCTCCCATTAGTTCCGTTGGCCTTCTTTGGACCAACTTCGTCTCGCTCGTCCATCTTCGTCTTTCTATTAGATCTGTTGTCGTTCTTTGGACCAAGTTCGTCTCGTTCGTCCATCTTCGTCCTCGCATTAGATCCGTTGTCCTTCTTTGGACCAAGTTCGTCTCGTTCGTCCCTCTTCGTCCTCCCATTTGATCCGTTGGCCTTCTTTGGACCAAGTTCGTCTCCTTCGTCCGTCTTCGTCTTCCCATTATATCCGTTGGCCTTCTTTGGACCAAGTTCGTCTCGTTCGTCCGTCATCGTGCTTCCATTAGGTCCGTTGGCCTTCTTTGGACCAAGTTCGTCTCGTTCGTCCCTCTTCGTCCTACCATTAGTTCCGTTGGGCTTCTTTGGACCAAGTTCGTCTCGTTCGTCCATCTTCGTCCTCCCATTAGGTCCGTTGGCCTTCTTTGGACCAAGTTCGTCTCTTTAGTCCCTCTTCGTCCTCCCATTTGATCCGTTGGCCTTCTTTGGACCAAGTTCGTCTCGTTCGTCCCGCTTCGTCTTCCCATTAGATCCGTTGGCCTTCTTTGGACCAAGTTCGTCTCGTTCGTCCATCTTCGTCCTCGCATTAGATCCGTTGGCCTTCTTTGGACCAAGTTCGTCTCGTTCGTCCCTCTTCGTCCTCCCATTAGATCCGTTGGCCTTCCTTGGATCAAGACCGTCTCGTTCGTCCGTCTTCGTCTTCCCATTAGATCCGTTGGCCTTATTTGGACCAAGTTCGTCTCGTTCGTCCCTCTTCGTCCTCCCATTTTATCCGTTCGCCTTCTTTGGACCAAGTTCGTCTCCTTCGTCCGTCTTCGTCTTCCCATTATATCCGTTGGCCTTCTTTGGACCAAGTTCGTCTCGTTCGTCCGTCATCGTGCTTCCATTAGGTCCGTTGGCCTTCTTTGGACCAAGTTCGTCTCGTTCGTCCCTCTTCGTCCTCCCATTAGATCCGTTGGCCTTCCTTGGATCAAGACCGTCTCGTTCGTCCGTCTTCGTCTTCCCATTAGTTCCGTTGGGCTTCTTTGGACGAAGTTCGTCTCGTTCGTCCATCTTCGTCCTCCCATTTGATCCGTTGGCCTTCTTTGGACCAAGTTCGTCTCCTTCGTCCGTCTTCGTCTTCCCATTATATCCGTTGGCCTTCTTTGGTCCAAGTTCGTCTCCTTCGTCCATCTTCGTCCTCCCATTAGATCCGTTGGCCTTCTTTGGACCAAGTTCGTCTCGTTCGTCCATCTTCGTCCTCGCATTAGATCCGTTGTCGTTCTTTGGACCAAGTTCGTCTCGTTCGTTCCTCTTCGTCGTCCCATTAGATCCGTTGGCCTTCTTTGGACCAAGTTCGTCTCGTTCGTCCGTCATCGTGCTTCCATTAGGTCCGTTGGCCTTCTTTGGACCAAGTTCGTCTCGTTCGTCCCTCTTCGTCCTACCATTAGTTCCGTTGGGCTTCTTTGGACCAAGTTCGTCTCGTTCGTCCATCTTCGTCCTCCCATTAGGTCCGTTGGCCTTCTTTGGACCAAGTTCGTCTCTTTAGTCCCTCTTCGTCCTCCCATTTGATCCGTTGGCCTTCTTTGGACCAAGTTCGTCTCGTTCGTCCCGCTTCGTCTTCCCATTAGATCCGTTGGCCTTCTTTGGACCAAGTTCGTCTCCTTCGTCCATCTTCGTCCTCCCATTAGATCCGTTGGCCTTCTTTGGACCAAGTTCGTCTCGTTCGTCCCTCTTCGTCCTTCCATTAGAACCGTTGGCCTTCTTTGGACCAAGTTCGTCTCGTTCGTCCGTCTTCGTCTTCCCATTAGATCCGTTGGCCTTCTTTGGACCAAGTTCGTCTCCTTCGTCCCTATTCGTCGTCCCATTAGATCCGTTGGCCTTCTTTGGACCATGTTCGTCTCGTTCGTCCATCTTCGTCTTCCCATTTGATCCAATGGCCTTCTTTGGACCAAGTTCGTCTCCTTCGTCCATCTTCGTCCTTCCATTAGATCCGTTGGAATTCTTTGGACCAAGTTCTTCTCGTTCGTCCCTCTTCGTCCTTCCATTAGATCCGTTGGCCTTCTTTGGACAAAGTTCGTCTCGTTTGTCCGTCTTCGTCTTCCCATTAGATCCGTTGGCCTTCTTTGGACGAAGTTCGTCTCCTTCGTCCCACTTCGTCCTCCCATTTGATCCGTTGGCCTTCTTTAGACCAAGTTCGTCTCCTTCGTCCATCTTCGTCCTCCCATTAGATCCGTTGGCCTTCTTTTGACCAAGTTCGTCTCGTTCGTCCATCTTCGTCCTCGCATTAGATCCGTTGTCCTTCTTTGGACCAAGTTCGTCTCGTTCGTCCCTCTTCGTCCTCCCATTTGATCCGTTGGCCTTCTTTGGACCAAGTTCGTCTCCTTCGTCCGTCTTCGTCTTCCCATTATATCCGTTGGCCTTCTTTGGACCAAGTTCGTCTCGTTCGTCCGTCATCGTGCTTCCATTAGGTCCGTTGGCCTTCTTTGGACCAACTTCGTCTCGTTCGTCCCTCTTCGTCCTACCATTAGTTCCGTTGGGCTTCTTTGGACCAAGTTCGTCTCGTTGGTCCATCTTTGTCCTCCCATTTGATCCGTTGGCCTTCTTTGGACCAAGTTCGTCTCCTTCGTCCGTCTTCGTCTTCCCATTATATCCGTTGGCCTTCTTTGGACCAAGTTCGTCTCCTTCGTCCATCTTCGTCCTCCCATTAGATCCGTTGGCCTTCTTTGGACCAAGTTCGTCTCGTTCGTCCATCTTCGTCCTCGCATTAGATCCGTTGTCGTTCTTTGGACCAAGTTCGTCTCGTTCGTTCCTCTTCGTCGTCCCATTAGATCCGTTGGCCTTCTTTGGACCAAGTTCGTCTCGTTCGTCCGTCATCGTGCTTCCATTAGGTCCGTTGGCCTTCTTTGGACCAAGTTCGTCTCGTTCGTCCCTCTTCGTCCTCCGATTAGTTCCGTTGGCCTTCTTTGGACCAAGTTCGTCTCGCTCGTCCATCTTCGTCTTTCTATTAGATCTGTTGTCGTTCTTTGGACCAAGTTCGTCTCGTTCCTCCATCTTCGTCCTCGCATTAGATCCGTTGTCCTTCTTTGGACCAAGTTCGTCTCGTTCGTCCCTCTTCGTCCTCCCATTTGATCCGTTGGCCTTCTTTGGACCAAGTTCGTCTCCTTCATCTGTCTTCGTCTTCCCATTATATCCGTTGGCCTTCTTTGGACCAAGTTCGTCTCGTTCGTCCGTCATCGTGCTTCCATTAGGTCCGTTGGCCTTCTTTGGACCAACTTCGTCTCGTTCGTCCCTCTTCGTCCTACCATTAGTTCCGTTGGGCTTCTTTGGACCAAGTTCGTCTCGTTCGTCCATCTTCGTCCTCCCATTTGATCCGTTGGCCTTCTTTGGACCAAGTTCGTCTCCTTCGTCCGTCTTCGTCTTCCCATTATATCCGTTGTCCTTCTTTGGAACAAGTTCGTCTCCTTCGTCCATCTTCATCCTCCCATTAGATCCGTTGGCCTTCTTTGGACCAAGTTCGTCTCGTTCGTCCATCTTCGTCCTCGCATTAGATCCGTTGTCGTTCTTTGGACCAAGTTCGTCTCGTTCGTTCCTCTTCGTCGTCCCATTAGATCCGTTGGCCTTCTTTGGACCAAGTTCGTCTCGTTCGTCCGTCATCGTGCTTCCATTAGGTCCGTTGGCCTTCTTTGGACCAAGTTCGTCTCGTTCGTCCCTCTTCGTCCTCCCATTAGTTCCGTCGGCCTTCTTTGGACCAAGTTCGTCTCGCTCGTCCATCTTCGTCTTTCTATTAGATCTGTTGTCGTTCTTTGGACCAAGTTCGTCTCGTTCGTCCATCTTCGTCCTCGCATTAGATCCGTTGTCCTTCTTTGGACCAAGTTCGTCTCGTTCGTCCCTCTTCGTCCTCCCATTTGATCCGTTGGCCTTCTTTGGACCAAGTTCGTCTCCTTCGTCCGTCTTCGTCTTCCCATTATATCCGTTGGCCTTCTTTGGACCAAGTTCGTCTCGTTCGTCCGTCATCGTGCTTCCATTAGGTCCGTTGGCCTTCTTTGGACCAAGTTCGTCTCGTTCGTCCCTCTTCGTCCTACCATTAGTTCCGTTGGGCTTCTTTGGACCAAGTTCGTCTCGTTCGTCCATCTTCGTCCTCCCATTAGGTCCGTTGGCCTTCTTTGGAACAAGTTCGTCTCTTTAGTCCCTCTTCGTCCTCCCATTTGATCCGTTGGCCTTCTTTGGACCAAGTTCGTCTCGTTCGTCCCGCTTCGTCTTCCCATTAGATCCGTTGGCCTTCTTTGGACCAAGTTCGTCTCCTTCGTCCATCTTCGTCCTCCCATTAGATCCGTTGGCCTTCTTTGGACCAAGTTCGTCTCGTTCGTCCCTCTTCGTCCTTCCATTAGATCCGTTGGCCTTCTTTGGACCAAGTTTGTCTCGTTCGTCCGTCTTCGTCTTCCCATTAGATCCGTTGGCCTTCTTTGGACCAAGTTCGTCTCCTTCGTCCCTATTCGTCGTCCCATTAGATCCGTTGGCCTTCTTTGGACCATGTTCGTCTCGTTCGTCCATCTTCGTCTTCCCATTTGATCCAATGGCCTTCTTTGGACCAAGTTCGTCTTCTTCGTCCATCTTCGTCCTTCCATTAGATCCGTTGGCATTCTTTAGACCAAGTTCGTCTCGTTCGTCCCTCTTCGTCCTTCCATTAGATCCGTTGGCCTTCTTTGGACCAAGTTCGTCTCGTTTGTCCGTCTTCGTCTTCCCATTAGATCCGTTGGCCTTCTTTGGACGAAGTTCGTCTCCTTCGTCCCACTTCGTCCTCCCATTAGATCCGTTGGCCTTCTTTGGACCAAGTTCGTCTCCTTCGTCCATCTTCGTCCTCCCATTAGATCCGTTGGCCTTCTTTGGACCAAGTTCATCTCGTTCGTCCCTCTTCGTCCTCGCATTTGATCCGTTGGCCTTCTTTGGACCAAGTTCGTCTCCTTCGTCCGTCTTCGTCTTCCCATTATATCCGTTGGCCTTCTTTGGACCAAGTTCGTCTCGTTCGTCCGTCATCGTGCTTCCATTAGGTCCGTTGGCCTTCTTTGGACCAACTTCGTCTCGTTCGTCCCTCTTCGTCCTACCATTAGTTCCGTTGGGCTTCTTTGGACCAAGTTCGTCTCGTTCGTCCATCTTCGTCCTCCCATTTGATCCGTTGGCCTTCTTTGGACCAAGTTCGTCTCCTTCGTCCGTCTTCGTCTTCCCATTATATCCGTTGGCCTACTTTGGACCAAGTTCGTCTCCTTCGTCCATCTTCGTCCTCCCATTAGATCCGTTGGCCTTCTTTGGACCAAGTTCGTCTCGTTCGTCCATCTTCGTCCTCACATTAGATCCGTTGTCGTTCTTTGGACCAAGTTCGTCTCGTTCGTTCCTCTTCGTCGTCCCATTAGATCCGTTGGCCTTCTTTGGACCAAGTTCGTCTCGTTCGTCCGTCATCGTGCTTCCATTAGGTCCGTTGGCCTTCTTTGGACCAAGTTCGTCTCGTTCGTTCCTCTTAGTCGTCCCATTAGTTCCGTTGGCCTTCTTTGGACCAAGTTCGTCTCGCTCGTCCATCTTCGTCTTTCTATTAGATCTGTTGCCGTTCTTTGGACCAAGTTCGTCTCGTTCGTCCATCTTCGTCCTCGCATTAGATCCGTTGTCCTTCTTTGGACCAAGTTCGTCTCGTTCGTCCCTCTTCGTCCTCCCATTTGATCCGTTGGCCTTCTTTGGACCAAGTTCGTCTCCTTCGTCCGTCTTCGTCTTCCCATTATATCCGTTGGCCTTCTTTGGACCAAGTTCGTCTCGTTCGTCCGTCATCGTGCTTCCATTAGGTCCGTTGGCCATCTTTGGACCAAGTTCGTCTCGTTCGTCCCTCTTCGTCCTACCATTAGTTTCGTTGGGCTTCTTTGGACCAAGTTCGTCTCGTTCGTCCATCTTCGTCCTCCCATTAGGTCCGTTGGCCTTCTTTGGACCAAGTTCGTCTCTTTAGTCCCTCTTCGTCCTCCCATTTGATCCGTTGGCCTTCTTTGGACCAAGTTCGTCAAGTTCATCTCGTTCGTCCCGCTTCGTCTTCCCATTAGATCCGTTGGCCTTCATTGGACCAAGTTCGTCTCCTTCGTCCATCTTCGTCCTCCCATTAGATCCGTTGGCCTTCTTTGGACCAAGTTCGTCTCGTTCGTCCCTCTTCGTCCTTCCATTAGATCCGTTGGCCTTCTTTGGACCAAGTTCGGCTCGTTCGTCCGTCTTCGTCTTCCCATTAGATCTGTTGGCCTTCTTTGGACCAAGTTCGTCTCCTTCCTCCCTCTTCGTCGTCCCATTAGATTCGTTGGCCTTCTTTGGACCAAGTTCGTCTCCTTCGTCCATCTTCGTCCTCCCATTAGATTCGTTGGCCTTCTTTGGACCAAGTTTGTCTCGTTCGTCCATCTTCGTCCTCGCATTAGATCCGTTGTCCTTCTTTGGACCAAGTTTGTCTCGTTCGTCCCTCTTCGTCCTCCCATTAGATCCGTTGGCCTTCCTTGGACCAAGTTCGTCTCGTTCGTCCGTCTTCGTCTTCCCATTAGATCCGTTGGCCTTCTTTGGACCATGTTCGTCTCGTTCGTCCATCTTCGTCCTCCCATTTGATCCGTTGGCCTTCTTTGGACCAAGTTCGTCTCCTTCGTCCGTCTTCGTCTTCCCATTATATCCGTTGGCCTTCTTTGGACCAAGTTCGTCTCGTTCGTCCGTCATCGTGCTTCCATTAGGTCCGTTGGCCTTCTTTGGACCAAGTTCGTCTCTTTAGTCCCTCTTCGTCCTCCCATTTGATCCGTTGGCCTTCTTTGGACCAAATTCGTCTCGTTGGTCCCGCTTCGTCTTCCCATTAGATCCGTTGGCCTTCTTTGGACCAAGTTCGTCTCCTTCGTCCATCTTCGTCCTTCCATTAGATCCGTTGACCTTCTTTGGACCAAGTTCGTCTCGTTCGTCCCTCTTCGTCCTTCCATTAGATCCGTTGGCCTTCTTTGGACCAAGTTCGTCTCGTTCGTCCGTCTTCGTCTTCCCATTAGATCCGTTGGCCTTCTTTAGACGAAGTTCGTCTCCTTCGTCCCACTTCGTCCTCCCATTATATCCGTTGGCCTACTTTGGACCAAGTTCGTCTCCTTCGTCCATCTTCGTCCTCCCATTAGATCCGTTGGCCTTCTTTGGACCAAGTTCGTCTCGTTCGTCCATCTTCGTCCTCACATTAGATCCGTTGTCGTTCTTTGGACCAAGTTCGTCTCGTTCGTTCCTCTTCGTCGTCCCATTAGATCCGTTGGCCTTCTTTGGACCAAGTTCGTCTCGTTCGTCCGTCATCGTGCTTCCATTAGGTCCGTTGGCCTTCTTTGGACCAAGTTCGTCTCGTTCGTTCCTCTTAGTCGTCCCATTAGTTCCGTTGGCCTTCTTTGGACCAAGTTCGTCTCGCTCGTCCATCTTCGTCTTTCTATTAGATCTGTTGCCGTTCTTTGGACCAAGTTCGTCTCGTTCGTCCATCTTCGTCCTCGCATTAGATCCGTTGTCCTTCTTTGGACCAAGTTCGTCTCGTTCGTCCCTCTTCGTCCTCCCATTTGATCCGTTGGCCTTCTTTGGACCAAGTTCGTCTCCTTCGTCCGTCTTCGTCTTCCCATTATATCCGTTGGCCTTCTTTGGACCAAGTTCGTCTCGTTCGTCCGTCATCGTGCTTCCATTAGGTCCGTTGGCCATCTTTGGACCAAGTTCGTCTCGTTCGTCCCTCTTCGTCCTACCATTAGTTTCGTTGGGCTTCTTTGGACCAAGTTCGTCTCGTTCGTCCATCTTCGTCCTCCCATTAGGTCCGTTGGCCTTCTTTGGACCAAGTTCGTCTCTTTAGTCCCTCTTCGTCCTCCCATTTGATCCGTTGGCCTTCTTTGGACCAAGTTCGTCAAGTTCATCTCGTTCGTCCCGCTTCGTCTTCCCATTAGATCCGTTGGCCTTCATTGGACCAAGTTCGTCTCCTTCGTCCATCTTCGTCCTCCCATTAGATCCGTTGGCCTTCTTTGGACCAAGTTCGTCTCGTTCGTCCCTCTTCGTCCTTCCATTAGATCCGTTGGCCTTCTTTGGACCAAGTTCGGCTCGTTCGTCCGTCTTCGTCTTCCCATTAGATCTGTTGGCCTTCTTTGGACCAAGTTCGTCTCCTTCCTCCCTCTTCGTCGTCCCATTAGATTCGTTGGCCTTCTTTGGACCAAGTTCGTCTCCTTCGTCCATCTTCGTCCTCCCATTAGATTCGTTGGCCTTCTTTGGACCAAGTTTGTCTCGTTCGTCCATCTTCGTCCTCGCATTAGATCCGTTGTCCTTCTTTGGACCAAGTTTGTCTCGTTCGTCCCTCTTCGTCCTCCCATTAGATCCGTTGGCCTTCCTTGGACCAAGTTCGTCTCGTTCGTCCGTCTTCGTCTTCCCATTAGATCCGTTGGCCTTCTTTGGACCATGTTCGTCTCGTTCGTCCATCTTCGTCCTCCCATTTGATCCGTTGGCCTTCTTTGGACCAAGTTCGTCTCCTTCGTCCGTCTTCGTCTTCCCATTATATCCGTTGGCCTTCTTTGGACCAAGTTCGTCTCGTTCGTCCGTCATCGTGCTTCCATTAGGTCCGTTGGCCTTCTTTGGACCAAGTTCGTCTCTTTAGTCCCTCTTCGTCCTCCCATTTGATCCGTTGGCCTTCTTTGGACCAAATTCGTCTCGTTGGTCCCGCTTCGTCTTCCCATTAGATCCGTTGGCCTTCTTTGGACCAAGTTCGTCTCCTTCGTCCATCTTCGTCCTTCCATTAGATCCGTTGACCTTCTTTGGACCAAGTTCGTCTCGTTCGTCCCTCTTCGTCCTTCCATTAGATCCGTTGGCCTTCTTTGGACCAAGTTCGTCTCGTTCGTCCGTCTTCGTCTTCCCATTAGATCCGTTGGCCTTCTTTAGACGAAGTTCGTCTCCTTCGTCCCACTTCGTCCTCCCATTATATCCGTTGGCCTACTTTGGACCAAGTTCGTCTCCTTCGTCCATCTTCGTCCTCCCATTAGATCCGTTGGCCTTCTTTGGACCAAGTTCGTCTCGTTCGTCCATCTTCGTCCTCACATTAGATCCGTTGTCGTTCTTTGGACCAAGTTCGTCTCGTTCGTTCCTCTTCGTCGTCCCATTAGATCCGTTGGCCTTCTTTGGACCAAGTTCGTCTCGTTCGTCCGTCATCGTGCTTCCATTTGGTCCGTTGGCCTTCTTTGGACCAAGTTCGTCTCGTTCGTTCCTCTTAGTCGTCCCATTAGTTCCGTTGGCCTTCTTTGGACCAAGTTCGTCTCGTTCGTCCCTCTTCGTCCTACCATTAGTTCCGTTGGGCTTCTTTGGACCAAGTTCGTCTCGTTCGTCCATCTTCGTCCTCCCATTAGGTCCGTTGGCCTTCTTTGGACCAAGTTCGTCTCTTTAGTCCCTCTTCGTCCTCCCATTTGATCCGTTGGCCTTCTTTGGACCAAGTTCGTCAAGTTCGTCTCGTTCGTCCCGCTTCGTCTTCCCATTAGATCCGTTGGCCTTCATTGGACCAAGTTCGTCTCCTTCGTCCATCTTCGTCCTCCCATTAGATCCGTTGGCCTTCTTTGGACCAAGTTCGTCTCGTTCGTCCCTCTTCGTCCTTCCATTAGATCCGTTGGCGTTCTTTGGACCAAGTTCGGCTCGTTCGTCCGTCTTCGTCTTCCCATTAGATCTGTTGGCCTTCTTTGGACCAAGTTCGTCTCCTTCCTCCCTCTTCGTCGTCCCATTAGATTCGTTGGCCTTCTTTGGACCAAGTTCGTCTCCTTCGTCCGTCTTCGTCCTCCCATTAGATTCGTTGGCCTTCTTTGGACCAAGTTTGTCTCGTTCGTCCATCTTCGTCCTCGCATTAGATCCGTTGTCCTTCTTTGGACCAAGTTTGTCTCGTTCGTCCCTCTTCGTCCTCCCATTAGATCCGTTGGCCTTCCTTGGACCAAGTTCGTCTCGTTCGTCCGTCTTCGTCTTCCCATTAGATCCGTTGGCCTTCTTTGGACCATGTTCGTCTCGTTCGTCCATCTTCGTCCTCCCATTTGATCCGTTGGCCTTCTTTGGACCAAGTTCGTCTCCTTCGTCCGTCTTCGTCTTCCCATTATATCCGTTGGCCTTCTTTGGACCAAGTTCGTCTCGTTCGTCCGTCATCGTGCTTCCATTAGGTCCGTTGGCCTTCTTTGGACCAAGTTCGTCTCTTTAGTCCCTCTTCGTCCTCCCATTTGATCCGTTGGCCTTCTTTGGACCAAACTCGTCTCGTTCGTCCCGCTTCGTCTTCCCATTAGATCCGTTGGCCTTCTTTGGACCAAGTTCGTCTCCTTCGTCCATCTTCGTCCTTCCATTAGATCCGTTGACCTTCTTTGGACCAAGTTCGTCTCGTTCGTCCCTCTTCGTCCTTCCATTAGATCCGTTGGCCTTCTTTGGACCAAGTTCGTCTCGTTCGTCCGTCTTCGTCTTCCCATTAGATCCGTTGGCCTTCTTTGGACGAAGTTCGTCTCCTTCGTCCCACTTCGTCCTCCCATTATATCCGTTGGCCTACTTTGGACCAAGTTCGTCTCCTTCGTCCATCTTCGTCCTCCCATTAGATCCGTTGGCCTTCTTTGGACCAAGTTCGTCTCGTTCGTCCATCTTCGTCCTCACATTAGATCCGTTGTCGTTCTTTGGACCAAGTTCGTCTCGTTCGTTCCTCTTCGTCGTCCCATTAGATCCGTTGGCCTTCTTTGGACCAAGTTCGTCTCGTTCGTCCGTCATCGTGCTTCCATTTGATCCGTTGGCCTTCTTTGGACCAAGTTCGTCTCGTTCGTTCCTCTTAGTCGTCCCATTAGTTCCGTTGGCCTTCTTTGGACCAAGTTCGTCTCGCTCGTCCATCTTCGTCTTTCTATTAAATCTGTTGCCGTTCTTTGGACCAAGTTCGTCTCGTTCGTCCATCTTCGTCCTCGCATTAGATCCGTTGTCCTTCTTTGGACCAAGTTCGTCTCGTTCGTCCCTCTTCGTCCTCCCATTTGATCCGTTGGCCTTCTTTGGACCAAGTTCGTCTCCTTCGTCCGTCTTCGTCTTCCCATTATATCCGTTGGCCTTCTTTGGACCCAGTTCGTCTCGTTCGTCCGTCATCGTGCTTCCATTAGGTCCGTTGGCCTTCTTTGGACCAAGTTTGTCTCGTTCGTCCCTCTTCGTCCTACCATTAGTTCCGTTGGGCTTCTTTGGACCAAGTTCGTCTCGTTCGTCCATCTTCGTCCTCCTATTAGGTCCGTTGGCCTTCTTTGGACCAAGTTCGTCTCGTTCGTCCCGCTTCGTCTTCCCATTAGATCCGTTGGCCTTCTTTGGACCAAGTTCGTCTCGTTCGTCCCTCTTCGTCCTTCCATTAGATCCGTTGGCCTTCTTTGGACCAAGTTCGTCTCGTTCGTCCGTCTTCGTCTTCCCATTAGATCCGTTGGCCTTCTTTGGACGAAGTTCGTCTCCTTCGTCCCACTTCGTCCTCCCATTATATCCGTTGGCCTACTTTGGACCAAGTTCGTCTCCTTCGTCCATCTTCGTCCTCCCATTAGATCCGTTGGCCTTCTTTGGACCAAGTTCGTCTCGTTCGTCCATCTTCGTCCTCACATTAGATCCGTTGTCGTTCTTTGGACCAAGTTCGTCTCGTTCGTTCCTCTTCGTCGTCCCATTAGATCCGTTGGCCTTCTTTGGACCAAGTTCGTCTCGTTCGTCCGTCATCGTGCTTCCATTTGATCCGTTGGCCTTCTTTGGACCAAGTTCGTCTCGTTCGTTCCTCTTAGTCGTCCCATTAGTTCCGTTGGCCTTCTTTGGACCAAGTTCGTCTCGCTCGTCCATCTTCGTCTTTCTATTAAATCTGTTGCCGTTCTTTGGACCAAGTTCGTCTCGTTCGTCCATCTTCGTCCTCGCATTAGATCCGTTGTCCTTCTTTGGACCAAGTTCGTCTCGTTCATCCCTCTTCGTCCTCCCATTTGATCCGTTGGCCTTCTTTGGACCAAGTTCGTCTCCTTCGTCCGTCTTCGTCTTCCCATTATATCCGTTGGCCTTCTTTGGACCCAGTTCGTCTCGTTCGTCCGTCATCGTGCTTCCATTAGGTCCGTTGGCCTTCTTTGGACCAAGTTTGTCTCGTTCGTCCCTCTTCGTCCTACCATTAGTTCCGTTGGGCTTCTTTGGACCAAGTTCGTCTCGTTCGTCCATCTTCGTCCTCCCATTAGGTCCGTTGGCCTTCTTTGGACCAAGTTCGTCTCGTTCGTCCCGCTTCGTCTTCCCATTAGATCCGTTGGCCTTCTTTGGACCAAGTTCGTCTCGTTCGTCCATCTTCGTCCTCGCATTAGATCCGTTCTCGTTCTTTGGACCAAGTTCGTCTCGTTCGTTCCTCTTCGTCGTCCCATTAGATCCGTTGGCCTTCTTTGGACCAAGTTCGTCTCGTTCGTCCGTCATCGTGCTTCGATTAGGTCCGTTGGCCTTCTTTGGACCATGTTCGTCTCGTTCGTCCCTCTTCGTCCTCCCATTAGTTCCGTTGGCCTTCTTTGGACCAAGTTCGTCTCGCTCGTCCATCTTCGTCTTTCTATTAGATCTGTTGTCGTTCTTTGGACCAAGTTCGTCTCCTTCGTCCGTCTTCGTCTTCCCATTATATCCGTTGGCCTTCTTTGGACCAAGTTCGTCTCTTTAGTCCCTCTTCGTCCTCCCATTTGATCCGTTGGCCTTCTTTGGACCAAATTCGTCTCGTTCGTCCCGCTTCGTCTTCCCATTAGATCCGTTGGCCTTCTTTGGACCAAGTTCGTCTCCTTCGTCCATCTTCGTCCTTCCATTAGATCCATTGACCTTCTTTGGACCAAGTTCGTCTCGTTCGTCCCTCTTCGTCCTTCCATTAGATCCGTTGGCCTTCTTTGGACCAAGTTCGTCTCGTTCGTCCGTCTTCGTCTTCCCATTAGATCCGTTGGCCTTCTTTGGACGAAGTTCGTCTCCTTCGTCCCACTTCGTCCTCCCATTAGATCCGTTGGCCTTCTTTGGACCAAGTTCGTCTCCTTCGTCCATCTTCGTCCTCCCATTAGATCCGTTGGCCTTCTTTGGACCAAGTTCGTCTCGTTCGTCCATCTTCGTCCTCGCATTAGATCCGTTGTCCTTCTTTGGACCAAGTTCGTCTCGTTCGTCCCTCTTCGTCCTCCCATTTGATCCGTTGGCCATCTTTGGACCAAGTTCGTCTCGTTCGTCCCTCTTCGTCCTTCCATTAGATCCGTTGGCCTTCTTTGGACCAAGTTCGTCTCGTTCGTCCGTCTTCGTCTTCCCATTAGATCCGTTGGCCTTCTTTGGACGAAGTTCGTCTCCTTCGTCCCACTTCGTCCTCCCATTATATCCGTTGGCCTACTTTGGACCAAGTTCGTCTCCTTCGTCCATCTTCGTCCTCCCATTAGATCCGTTGGCCTTCTTTGGACCAAGTTCGTCTCGTTCGTCCATCTTCGTCCTCACATTAGATCCGTTGTCGTTCTTTGGACCAAGTTCGTCTCGTTCGTTCCTCTTCGTCGTCCCATTAGATCCGTTGGCCTTCTTTGGACCAAGTTCGTCTCGTTCGTCCGTCATCGTGCTTCCATTTGATCCGTTGGCCTTCTTTGGACCAAGTTCGTCTCGTTCGTTCCTCTTAGTCGTCCCATTAGTTCCGTTGGCCTTCTTTGGACCAAGTTCGTCTCGCTCGTCCATCTTCGTCTTTCTATTAAATCTGTTGCCGTTCTTTGGACCAAGTTCGTCTCGTTCGTCCATCTTCGTCCTCGCATTAGATCCGTTGTCCTTCTTTGGACCAAGTTCGTCTCGTTCGTCCCTCTTCGTCCTCCCATTTGATCCGTTGGCCTTCTTTGGACCAAGTTCGTCTCCTTCGTCCGTCTTCGTCTTCCCATTATATCCGTTGGCCTTCTTTGGACCCAGTTCGTCTCGTTCGTCCGTCATCGTGCTTCCATTAGGTCCGTTGGCCTTCTTTGGACCAAGTTTGTCTCGTTCGTCCCTCTTCGTCCTACCATTAGTTCCGTTGGGCTTCTTTGGACCAAGTTCGTCTCGTTCGTCCATCTTCGTCCTCCCATTAGGTCCGTTGGCCTTCTTTGGACCAAGTTCGTCTCGTTCGTCCCGCTTCGTCTTCCCATTAGATCCGTTGGCCTTCTTTGGACCAAGTTCGTCTCGTTCGTCCATCTTCGTCCTCGCATTAGATCCGTTCTCGTTCTTTGGACCAAGTTCGTCTCGTTCGTTCCTCTTCGTCGTCCCATTAGATCCGTTGGCCTTCTTTGGACCAAGTTCGTCTCGTTCGTCCGTCATCGTGCTTCGATTAGGTCCGTTGGCCTTCTTTGGACCATGTTCGTCTCGTTCGTCCCTCTTCGTCCTCCCATTAGTTCCGTTGGCCTTCTTTGGACCAAGTTCGTCTCGCTCGTCCATCTTCGTCTTTCTATTAGATCTGTTGTCGTTCTTTGGACCAAGTTCGTCTCCTTCGTCCGTCTTCGTCTTCCCATTATATCCGTTGGCCTTCTTTGGACCAAGTTCGTCTCTTTAGTCCCTCTTCGTCCTCCCATTTGATCCGTTGGCCTTCTTTGGACCAAATTCGTCTCGTTCGTCCCGCTTCGTCTTCCCATTAGATCCGTTGGCCTTCTTTGGACCAAGTTCGTCTCCTTCGTCCATCTTCGTCCTTCCATTAGATCCATTGACCTTCTTTGGACCAAGTTCGTCTCGTTCGTCCCTCTTCGTCCTTCCATTAGATCCGTTGGCCTTCTTTGGACCAAGTTCGTCTCGTTCGTCCGTCTTCGTCTTCCCATTAGATCCGTTGGCCTTCTTTGGACGAAGTTCGTCTCCTTCGTCCCACTTCGTCCTCCCATTAGATCCGTTGGCCTTCTTTGGACCAAGTTCGTCTCCTTCGTCCATCTTCGTCCTCCCATTAGATCCGTTGGCCTTCTTTGGACCAAGTTCGTCTCGTTCGTCCATCTTCGTCCTCGCATTAGATCCGTTGTCCTTCTTTGGACCAAGTTCGTCTCGTTCGTCCCTCTTCGTCCTCCCATTTGATCCGTTGGCCATCTTTGGACCAAGTTCGTCTCCTTCGTCCGTCTTCGTCTTCCCATTATATCCGTTGGCCTTCTTTGGACCAAGTTCGCCTCGTTCGTCCGTCATCGTGCTTCCATTAGGTCCGTTGGCCTTCTTTGGACCAAGTTCGTCTCGTTCGTCCCTCTTCATCCTACCATTAGTTCCGTTGGGCTTCTTTGGACGATGTTCGTCTCGTTCGTCCATCTTCGTCCTCCCATTTGATCCGTTGGCCTTCTTTGGACCAAGTTCGTCTCCTTCGTCCGTCTTCGTCTTCCCATTATATCCGTTGGCCTTCTTTGGACCAAGTTCGTCTCCTTCGTCCTTCTTCGTCCTCCCATTAGATCCGTTGGCCTTCTTTGGACCAAGTTCGTCTCGTTCGTCCATCTTCGTCCTCGCATTAGATCTGTTCTCGTTCTTTGGACCAAGTTCGTCTCGTTCGTTCCTCTTCGTCGTCCCATTAGATCCGTTGGCCTTCTTTGGACCAAGTTCGTCTCGTTCGTCCGTCATCGTGCTTCCATTAGGTCCGTTGGCCTTCTTTGGACCATGTTCGTCTCGTTCGTCCCTCTTCGTCCTCCCATTAGTTCCGTTGGCCTTCTTTGGACCAAGTTCGTCTCGCTCGTCCATCTTCGTCTTTCTATTAGATCTGTTGTCGTTCTTTGGACCAAGTTCGTCTCCTTTGTCCGTCTTCGTCTTCCCATTAGATCCGTTGCCTTCTTTGGACCAAGTTCGTCTCCTTCGTCCTTCTTCGTCCTCCCATTAGATCCGTTGGCCTTCTTTGGACCAAGTTCGTCTCGTTCGTCCCTCTTCGTCCTACCATAAGGTCCGTTGGCCTTCTTTGGACCAAGTTCGTCTCGTTCGTCCCTCTTCGTCCTCCCTTTAGTTCCGTTGGCCTTCTTTGGACCAAGTTCGTCTCCTTCGTCCGTCTTCGTCTTCCCTTTATATCCGTTGGCCTTTTTTGGACCAAGTTCGTCTCCTTCGTCCATCTTCGTCCTCCCATTAGATCCGTTGGCCTTCTTTGGACCAAGTTCGTCTCGTTCGTCCATCTTCGTCCTCGCATTAGATCCGTTGTCGTTCTTTGGACCAAGTTCGTCTCGTTCGTTCCTCTTCGTCGTCCCATTAGATCCGTTGGCCTTCTTTGGACCAAGTTCGTCTCGTTCGTCCGTCATCGTGCTTCCATAAGGTCCGTTGGCCTTCTTTGGACCAAGTTCGTCTCGTTCGTCCCTCTTCGTCGTCCCATTAGTTCCGTTGGCCTTCTTTGGACCAACTTCGTCTCGCTCGTCCATCTTCGTCTTTCTATTAGATCTGTTGTCGTTCTTCGGACCAAGTTCGTCTCGTTCGTCCATCTTCGTCCTCGCATTAGATCCGTTGTCCTTCTTTGGACCAAGTTCGTCTCGTTCGTCCCTCTTCGTCCTCCCATTTGATCCGTTGGCCTTCTTTGGACCAAGTTCGTCTCCTTCGTCCGTCTTCGTCTTCCCATTATATCCGTTGGCCTTCTTTGGACCAAGTTCGTCTCGTTCGTCCGTCATCGTGCTTCCATTAGGTCTGTTGGCCTTCTTTGGACCAAGTTCGTCTCGTTCGTCCCTCTTCGTCCTACCATTAGTTCCGTTGGGCTTCTTTGGACCAAGTTCGTCTCGTTCGTCCATCTTCGTCCTCCCATTAGGTCCGTTGGCCTTCTTTGGACCAAGTTCGTCTCTTTAGTCCCTCTTCGTCCTCCCATTTGATCCGTTGGCCTTCTTTGGACCAAGTTCGTCTCGTTCGTCCCGCTTCGTCTTCCCATTAGATCCGTTGGCCTTCTTTGGACCAAGTTCGTCTCCTTCGTCCATCTTCGTCCTCCCATTAGATCCGTTGGGCTTCTTTGGACCAACTTCGTCTCGTTCGTCCCTCTTCGTCCTTCATTTAGATCCGTTGGCCTTCTTTGGACCAAGTTCGTCTCGTTCGTCCGTCTTCGTCTTCCCATTAGATCCGTTGGCCTTCTTTGGACCAAGTTCGTCTCCTTCGTCCCTATTCGTCGACCCATTAGATCCGTTGGCCTTCTTTGGACCAAGTTCGTCTCCTTCGTCCATCTTCGTCCTCCCATTAGATCCGTTGGCCTTCTTTGGACCAAGTTCGTCTCGTTCGTCCATCTTCGTCCTCGCATTAGATCCGTTGTCCTTCTTTGGACCATGTTCGTCTCGTTCGTCCCTCTTCGTCCTCCCATTAGATCCGTTGGCCTTCCTTGGATCAAGTTCGTCTCGTTCGTCCGTCTTCGTCTTCCCATTAGATCCGTTGGCCTTCTTTGGACCAAGTTCGTCTCGTTCGTCCATCTTCGTCCTCCCATTAGGTCCGTTGGCCTTCTTTGGACCAAGTTCGTCTCTTTAGTCCCTCTTCGTCCTCCCATTTGATCCGTTGGCCTTCTTTGGACAAAGTTCGTCTCGTTCGTCCGTCATCGTGCTTCCATTAGGTCGGTTGGCCTTCTTTGGACCAAGTTCGTCTCGTTCGTCCCTCTTCGTCCTACCATTAGTTCCGTTGGGCTTCATTGGACGAAGTTCGTCTCGTTCGTCCATCTTCGTCCTCCCATTAGATCCGTTGACCTTCTTTGGACCAAGTTCGTCTCGTTCGTCCCTCTTCGTCCTTCCATTAGATCCGTTGGCCTTCTTTGGACCAAGTTCGTCTCGTTCGTCCGTCTTCGTCTTCCCATTAGATCCGTTGGCCTTCTTTGGACGAAGTTCGTCTCCTTCGTCCCACTTCGTCCTCCCATTATATCCGTTGGCCTACTTTGGACCAAGTTCGTCTCCTTCGTCCATCTTCGTCCTCCCATTAGATCCGTTGGCCTTCTTTGGACCAAGTTCGTCTCGTTCGTCCATCTTCGTCCTCACATTAGATCCGTTGTCGTTCTTTGGACCAAGTTCGTCTCGTTCGTTCCTCTTCGTCGTCCCATTAGATCCGTTGGCCTTCTTTGGACCAAGTTCGTCTCGTTCGTCCGTCATCGTGCTTCCATTTGATCCGTTGGCCTTCTTTGGACCAAGTTCGTCTCGTTCGTTCCTCTTAGTCGTCCCATTAGTTCCGTTGGCCTTCTTTGGACCAAGTTCGTCTCGCTCGTCCATCTTCGTCTTTCTATTAGATCTATTGCCGTTCTTTGGACCAAGTTCGTCTCGTTCGTCCATCTTCGTCCTCGCATTAGATCCGTTGTCCTTCTTTGGACCAAGTTCGTCTCGTTCGTCCCTCTTCGTCCTCCCATTTGATCCGTTGGCCTTCTTTGGACCAAGTTCGTCTCCTTCGTCCGTCTTCGTCTTCCCATTATATCCGTTGGCCTTCTTTGGACCCAGTTCGTCTCGTTCGTCCGTCATCGTGCTTCCATTAGGTCCGTTGGCCTTCTTTGGACCAAGTTTGTCTCGTTCGTCCCTCTTCGTCCTACCATTAGTTCCGTTGGGCTTCTTTGGACCAAGTTCGTCTCGTTCGTCCATCTTCGTCCTCCCATTAGGTCCGTTGGCCTTCTTTGGACCAAGTTCGTCTCGTTCGTCTCGTTCGTCCCGCTTCGTCTTCCCATTAGATCCGTTGGCCTTCTTTGGACCAAGTTCGTCTCGTTCGTCCATCTTCGTCCTCGCATTAGATCCGTTCTCGTTCTTTGGACCAAGTTCGTCTCGTTCGTTCCTCTTCGTCGTCCCATTAGATCCGTTGGCCTTCTTTGGACCAAGTTCGTCTCGTTCGTCCGTCATCGTGCTTCCATTAGGTCCGTTGGCCTTCTTTGGACCATGTTCGTCTCGTTCGTCCCTCTTCGTCCTCCCATTAGTTCCGTTGGCCTTCTTTGGACCAAGTTCGTCTCGCTCGTCCATCTTCGTCTTTCTATTAGATCTGTTGTCGTTCTTTGGACCAAGTTCGTCTCCTTCGTCCGTCTTCGTCTTCCCATTATATCCGTTGGCCTTCTTTGGACCAAGTTCGTCTCTTTAGTCCCTCTTCGTCCTCCCATTTGATCCGTTGGCCTTCTTTGGACCAAATTCGTCTCGTTCGTCCCGCTTCGTCTTCCCATTAGATCCGTTGGCCTTCTTTGGACCAAGTTCGTCTCCTTCGTCCATCTTCGTCCTTCCATTAGATCCATTGACCTTCTTTGGACCAAGTTCGTCTCGTTCGTCCCTCTTCGTCCTTCCATTAGATCCGTTGGCCTTCTTTGGACCAAGTTCGTCTCGTTCGTCCGTCTTCGTCTTCCCATTAGATCCGTTGGCCTTCTTTGGACGAAGTTCGTCTCCTTCGTCCCACTTCGTCCTCCCATTAGATCCGTTGGCCTTCTTTGGACCAAGTTCGTCTCCTTCGTCCATCTTCGTCCTCCCATTAGATCCGTTGGCCTTCTTTGGACCAAGTTCGTCTCGTTCGTCCATCTTCGTCCTCGCATTAGATCCGTTGTCCTTCTTTGGACCAAGTTCGTCTCGTTCGTCCCTCTTCGTCCTCCCATTTGATCCGTTGGCCATCTTTGGACCAAGTTCGTCTCCTTCGTCCGTCTTCGTCTTCCCATTATATCCGTTGGCCTTCTTTGGACCAAGTTCGCCTCGTTCGTCCGTCATCGTGCTTCCATTAGGTCCGTTGGCCTTCTTTGGACCAAGTTCGTCTCGTTCGTCCCTCTTCATCCTACCATTAGTTCCGTTGGGCTTCTTTGGACGATGTTCGTCTCGTTCGTCCATCTTCGTCCTCCCATTTGATCCGTTGGCCTTCTTTGGACCAAGTTCGTCTCCTTCGTCCGTCTTCGTCTTCCCATTATATCCGTTGGCCTTCTTTGGACCAAGTTCGTCTCCTTCGTCCTTCTTCGTCCTCCCATTAGATCCGTTGGCCTTCTTTGGACCAAGTTCGTCTCGTTCGTCCATCTTCGTCCTCGCATTAGATCCGTTCTCGTTCTTTGGACCAAGTTCGTCTCGTTCGTTCCTCTTCGTCGTCCCATTAGATCCGTTGGCCTTCTTTGGACCAAGTTCGTCTCGTTCGTCCGTCATCGTGCTTCCATTAGGTCCGTTGGCCTTCTTTGGACCATGTTCGTCTCGTTCGTCCCTCTTCGTCCTCCCATTAGTTCCGTTGGCCTTCTTTGGACCAAGTTCGTCTCGCTCGTCCATCTTCGTCTTTCTATTAGATCTGTTGTCGTTCTTTGGACCAAGTTCGTCTCCTTTGTCCGTCTTCGTCTTCCCATTAGATCCGTTGCCTTCTTTGGACCAAGTTCGTCTCCTTCGTCCTTCTTCGTCCTCCCATTAGATCCGTTGGCCTTCTTTGGACCAAGTTCGTCTCGTTCGTCCCTCTTCGTCCTACCATAAGGTCCGTTGGCCTTCTTTGGACCAAGTTCGTCTCGTTCGTCCCTCTTCGTCCTCCCTTTAGTTCCGTTGGCCTTCTTTGGACCAAGTTCGTCTCCTTCGTCCGTCTTCGTCTTCCCTTTATATCCGTTGGCCTTTTTTGGACCAAGTTCGTCTCCTTCGTCCATCTTCGTCCTCCCATTAGATCCGTTGGCCTTCTTTGGACCAAGTTCGTCTCGTTCGTCCATCTTCGTCCTCGCATTAGATCCGTTGTCGTTCTTTGGACCAAGTTCGTCTCGTTCGTTCCTCTTCGTCGTCCCATTAGATCCGTTGGCCTTCTTTGGACCAAGTTCGTCTCGTTCGTCCGTCATCGTGCTTCCATAAGGTCCGTTGGCCTTCTTTGGACCAAGTTCGTCTCGTTCGTCCCTCTTCGTCGTCCCATTAGTTCCGTTGGCCTTCTTTGGACCAACTTCGTCTCGCTCGTCCATCTTCGTCTTTCTATTAGATCTGTTGTCGTTCTTCGGACCAAGTTCGTCTCGTTCGTCCATCTTCGTCCTCGCATTAGATCCGTTGTCCTTCTTTGGACCAAGTTCGTCTCGTTCGTCCCTCTTCGTCCTCCCATTTGATCCGTTGGCCTTCTTTGGACCAAGTTCGTCTCCTTCGTCCGTCTTCGTCTTCCCATTATATCCGTTGGCCTTCTTTGGACCAAGTTCGTCTCGTTCGTCCGTCATCGTGCTTCCATTAGGTCCGTTGGCCTTCTTTGGACCAAGTTCGTCTCGTTCGTCCCTCTTCGTCCTACCATTAGTTCCGTTGGGCTTCTTTGGACCAAGTTCGTCTCGTTCGTCCATCTTCGTCCTCCCATTAGGTCCGTTGGCCTTCTTTGGACCAAGTTCGTCTCTTTAGTCCCTCTTCGTCCTCCCATTTGATCCGTTGGCCTTCTTTGGACCAAGTTCGTCTCGTTCGTCCCGCTTCGTCTTCCCATTAGATCCGTTGGCCTTCTTTGGACCAAGTTCGTCTCCTTCGTCCATCTTCGTCCTCCCATTAGATCCGTTGGGCTTCTTTGGACCAACTTCGTCTCGTTCGTCCCTCTTCGTCCTTCATTTAGATCCGTTGGCCTTCTTTGGACCAAGTTCGTCTCGTTCGTCCGTCATCGTGCTTCCATTAGGTCCGTTGGCCTTCTTTGGACCATGTTCGTCTCGTTCGTCCCTCTTCGTCCTCCCATTAGTTCCGTTGGCCTTCTTTGGACCAAGTTCGTCTCGCTCGTCCATCTTCGTCTTTCTATTAGATCTGTTGTCGTTCTTTGGACCAAGTTCGTCTCCTTTGTCCGTCTTCGTCTTCCCATTAGATCCGTTGCCTTCTTTGGACCAAGTTCGTCTCCTTCGTCCTTCTTCGTCCTCCCATTAGATCCGTTGGCCTTCTTTGGACCAAGTTCGTCTCGTTCGTCCCTCTTCGTCCTACCATAAGGTCCGTTGGCCTTCTTTGGACCAAGTTCGTCTCGTTCGTCCCTCTTCGTCCTCCCTTTAGTTCCGTTGGCCTTCTTTGGACCAAGTTCGTCTCCTTCGTCCGTCTTCGTCTTCCCTTTATATCCGTTGGCCTTTTTTGGACCAAGTTCGTCTCCTTCGTCCATCTTCGTCCTCCCATTAGATCCGTTGGCCTTCTTTGGACCAAGTTCGTCTCGTTCGTCCATCTTCGTCCTCGCATTAGATCCGTTGTCGTTCTTTGGACCAAGTTCGTCTCGTTCGTTCCTCTTCGTCGTCCCATTAGATCCGTTGGCCTTCTTTGGACCAAGTTCGTCTCGTTCGTCCGTCATCGTGCTTCCATAAGGTCCGTTGGCCTTCTTTGGACCAAGTTCGTCTCGTTCGTCCCTCTTCGTCGTCCCATTAGTTCCGTTGGCCTTCTTTGGACCAACTTCGTCTCGCTCGTCCATCTTCGTCTTTCTATTAGATCTGTTGTCGTTCTTCGGACCAAGTTCGTCTCGTTCGTCCATCTTCGTCCTCGCATTAGATCCGTTGTCCTTCTTTGGACCAAGTTCGTCTCGTTCGTCCCTCTTCGTCCTCCCATTTGATCCGTTGGCCTTCTTTGGACCAAGTTCGTCTCCTTCGTCCGTCTTCGTCTTCCCATTATATCCGTTGGCCTTCTTTGGACCAAGTTCGTCTCGTTCGTCCGTCATCGTGCTTCCATTAGGTCCGTTGGCCTTCTTTGGACCAAGTTCGTCTCGTTCGTCCCGCTTCGTCTTCCCATTAGATCCGTTGGCCTTCTTTGGACCAAGTTCGTCTCCTTCGTCCATCTTCGTCCTCCCATTAGATCCGTTGGGCTTCTTTGGACCAACTTCGTCTCGTTCGTCCCTCTTCGTCCTTCATTTAGATCCGTTGGCCTTCTTTGGACCAAGTTCGTCTCGTTCGTCCGTCATCGTGCTTCCATTAGGTCCGTTGGCCTTCTTTGGACCATGTTCGTCTCGTTCGTCCCTCTTCGTCCTCCCATTAGTTCCGTTGGCCTTCTTTGGACCAAGTTCGTCTCGCTCGTCCATCTTCGTCTTTCTATTAGATCTGTTGTCGTTCTTTGGACCAAGTTCGTCTCCTTTGTCCGTCTTCGTCTTCCCATTAGATCCGTTGCCTTCTTTGGACCAAGTTCGTCTCCTTCGTCCTTCTTCGTCCTCCCATTAGATCCGTTGGCCTTCTTTGGACCAAGTTCGTCTCGTTCGTCCCTCTTTGTCCTACCATAAGGTCCGTTGGCCTTCTTTGGACCAAGTTCGTCTCGTTCGTCCCTCTTCGTCCTCCCTTTAGTTCCGTTGGCCTTCTTTGGACCAAGTTCGTCTCCTTCGTCCGTCTTCGTCTTCCCTTTATATCCGTTGGCCTTTTTTGGACCAAGTTCGTCTCCTTCGTCCATCTTCGTCCTCCCATTAGATCCGTTGGCCTTCTTTGGACCAAGTTCGTCTCGTTCGTCCATCTTCGTCCTCGCATTAGATCCGTTGTCGTTCTTTGGACCAAGTTCGTCTCGTTCGTTCCTCTTCGTCGTCCCATTAGATCCGTTGGCCTTCTTTGGACCAAGTTCGTCTCGTTCGTCCGTCATCGTGCTTCCATAAGGTCCGTTGGCCTTCTTTGGACCAAGTTCGTCTCGTTCGTCCCTCTTCGTCGTCCCATTAGTTCCGTTGGCCTTCTTTGGACCAACTTCGTCTCGCTCGTCCATCTTCGTCTTTCTATTAGATCTGTTGTCGTTCTTCGGACCAAGTTCGTCTCGTTCGTCCATCTTCGTCCTCGCATTAGATCCGTTGTCCTTCTTTGGACCAAGTTCGTCTCGTTCGTCCCTCTTCGTCCTCCCATTTGATCCGTTGGCCTTCTTTGGACCAAGTTCGTCTCCTTCGTCCGTCTTCGTCTTCCCATTATATCCGTTGGCCTTCTTTGGACCAAGTTCGTCTCGTTCGTCCGTCATCGTGCTTCCATTAGGTCCGTTGGCCTTCTTTGGACCAAGTTCGTCTCGTTCGTCCCTCTTCGTCCTACCATTAGTTCCGTTGGGCTTCTTTGGACCAAGTTCGTCTCGTTCGTCCATCTTCGTCCTCCCATTAGGTCCGTTGGCCTTCTTTGGACCAAGTTCGTCTCTTTAGTCCCTCTTCGTCCTCCCATTTGATCCGTTGGCCTTCTTTGGACCAAGTTCGTCTCGTTCGTCCCGCTTCGTCTTCCCATTAGATCCGTTGGCCTTCTTTGGACCAAGTTCGTCTCCTTCGTCCATCTTCGTCCTCCCATTAGATCCGTTGGGCTTCTTTGGACCAACTTCGTCTCGTTCGTCCCTCTTCGTCCTTCATTTAGATCCGTTGGCCTTCTTTGGACCAAGTTCGTCTCGTTCGTCCGTCTTCGTCTTCCCATTAGATCCGTTGGCCTTCTTTGGACCAAGTTCGTCTCCTTCGTCCCTATTCGTCGACCCATTAGATCCGTTGGCCTTCTTTGGACCAAGTTCGTCTCCTTCGTCCATCTTCGTCCTCCCATTAGATCCGTTGGCCTTCTTTGGACCAAGTTCGTCTCGTTCGTCCATCTTCGTCCTCGCATTAGATCCGTTGTCCTTCTTTGGACCATGTTCGTCTCGTTCGTCCCTCTTCATCCTCCCATTAGATCCGTTGGCCTTCCTTGGATCAAGTTCGTCTCGTTCGTCCGTCTTCGTCTTCCCATTAGATCCGTTGGCCTTCTTTGGACCAAGTTCGTCTCGTTCGTCCATCTTCGTCCTCCCATTAGGTCCGTTGGCCTTCTTTGGACCAAGTTCGTCTCTTTAGTCCCTCTTCGTCCTCCCATTTGATCCGTTGGCCGTCTTTGGACAAAGTTCGTCTCGTTCGTCCGTCATCGTGCTTCCATTAGGTCGGTTGGCCTTCTTTGGACCAAGTTCGTCTCGTTCGTCCCTCTTCGTCCTACCATTAGTTCCGTTGGGCTTCATTGGACGAAGTTCGTCTCGTTCGTCCATCTTCGTCCTCCCATTAGATCCGTTGGCCATCTTTGGACCAAGTTCGTCTCCTTCGTCCGTCTTCGTCTTCCCATTATATCCGTTGGCCTTCTTTGGACCAAGTTCGTCTCCTTCGTCCATCTTCGTCCTCCCATTAGATCCGTTGGCCTTCTTTGGACCAAGTTCGTCTCGTTCGTCCATCTTCGTCCTCGCATTAGATCCGTTGTCCTTCTTTGGACCATGTTCGTCTCGTTCGTCCCTCTTCGTCCTCCCATTAGATCCGTTGGCCTTCCTTGGATCAAGTTCGTCTCGTTCGTCCGTCTTCGTCTTCCCATTAGATCCGTTGGCCTTCTTTGGACCAAGTTCGTCTCGTTCGTCCATCTTCGTCCTCCCATTAGGTCCGTTGGCCTTCTTTGGACCAAGTTCGTCTCTTTAGTCCCTCTTCGTCCTCCCATTTGATCCGTTGGCCTTCTTTGGACCAAGTTCGTCTCTTTAGTCCCTCTTCGTCCTCCCATTTGATCCGTTGGCCTTCTTTGGACCAAGTTCGTCTCGTTCGTCCGTCATCGTGCTTCCATTAGGTCGGTTGGCCTTCTTTGGACCAAGTTCGTCTCGTTCGTCCCTCTTCGTCCTACCATTAGTTCCGTTGGGCTTCATTGGACGAAGTTCGTCTCGTTCGTCCATCTTCGTCCTCCCATTTGATCCGTTGGCCTTCTTTGGACCAAGTTCGTCTCCTTCGTCTGTCTTCGTCTTCCCATTATATCCGTTGGCCTTCTTTGGACCAAGTTCATCTCGTTCGTCCATCTTCGTCCTCGCATTAGATCCGTTGTCCTTCTTTGGACCAAGTTCGTCTCGTTCGTCCCTCTTCGTCCTCCCATTAGATCCGTTGGCCTTCCTTGGACCTAGTTCGTCTCGTTCGTCCGTCATCGTGCTTCCATTAGGTCCGTTGGCCTTCTTTGGACCAAGTTCGTCTCGTTCGTCCATCTTCGTCCTCGCATTAGATCCATTGTCGTTCTTTGGACGAAGTTCGACTCGTTCGTTCCTCTTCGTCGTCCCATTAGATCCGTTGGCCTTCTTTGGACCTAGTTCGTCTCGTTCGTCCGTCATCGTGCTTCCATTAGGTCCGTTGGCCTTCTTTGGACCAAGTTCGTCTCGTTCGTTCCTCTTCGTCGTCCCATTAGATCCGTTGGCCTTCTTTGGACCTAGTTCGTCTCGTTCGTCCGTCATCGTTCTTCCATTAGGTCCGTTGGCCTTCTTTGGACCAAGTTCGTCTCGTTCGTTCCTCTTCGTCGTCCCATTAGATCCGTTGGCCTTCTTTGGACCTAGTTCGTCTCGTTCGTCCGTCATCGTGCTTCCATTAGGTCCGTTGGCCTTCTTTGGACCAAGTTCGTCTCCTTCGTCCCTCTTCGTCTTCCCATTAGATCCGTTGGCCTTCTTTGGACCAAGTTCTTCTCGTTCGTCCATCTTCGTCCTCCCATTTGATCCGTTGGCCTTTTTTGGACCAAGTTCGTCTCCTTCGTCCGTCTTCGTCTTCCCATTATATCCGTTGGCCTTCTTTGGACCAAGTTCGTCTCCTTCGTCCATCTTCGTCCTCCCATTAGATCCGTTGGCCTTCTTTGGACCAAGTTCGTCTCGTTCGTCCATCTTCGTCCTCGCATTAGATCCATTGTCGTTCTTTGGACGAAGTTCGTCTCGTTCGTTCCTCTTCGTCGTCCCATTAGATCCGTTGGCCTTCTTTGGACCTAGTTCGTCTCGTTCGTCCGTCATCGTGCTTCCATTAGGTCCGTTGGCCTTCTTTGGACCAAGTTCGTCTCGTTCGTTCCTCTTCGTCGTCCCATTAGATCCGTTGGCCTTCTTTGGACCTAGTTCGTCTCGTTCGTCCGTCATCGTGCTTCCATTAGGTCCGTTGGCCTTCTTTGGACCAAGTTCGTCTCGTTCGTCCCTCTTCGTCCTACCATTAGTTCCGTTGGGCTTTTTTGGACCAAGTTCGTCTCGTTCGTCCATCTTCGTCCTCCTATTTGATCCGTTGGCCTTCTTTGGACCAAGTTCGTCTCCTTCGTCCGTCTTCGTCTTCCCATTATATCCGTTGGCCTTTTTTGGACCAAGTTCGTCTCCTTCGTCCATCTTCGTCCTCCCATTAGATCCGTTGGCCTTCTTTGGACCAAGTTCGTCTCGTTCGTCCATCTTCGTCTTTCTATTAGATCTGTTGTCGTTCTTTGGACCAAGTTCGTCTCCTTTGTCCGTCTTCGTCTTCCCATTAGATCCGTTGCCTTCTTTGTACCAAGTTCGTCTCCTTCGTCCTTCTTCGTCCTCCCATTAGATCCGTTGGCCTTCTTTGGACCAAGTTCGTCTCGTTTGTCCCTCTTCGTCCTTCCATTAGTTCCGTTGGCCTTCTTTGGACCAAGTTCGTCTCGTTCGTCCATCTTCGTCCTCCCATTTGATCCGTTGGCCTTCTTTGGACCAAGTTCGTCTCCTTCGTCCGTCATCGTGCTTCCATTAGGTCCGTTGGCCTTCTTTGGACCAAGTTCGTCTCGTTCGTCCCTCTTCGTCCTACCATTAGTTCCGTTGGCCTTCTTTGGACCAAGTTCGTCTCGTTCGTCCATCTTCGTCCTCCCATTTGATCCGTTGGCCTTCTTTGGACCAAGTTCATCTCCTTCGTCCGTCTTCGTCTTCCCATTAGATCCGTTGGCCTTCTTTGGACCAAGTTCGTCTCGTTCGTCCGTCATCGTGCTTCCATTAGGTCCGTTGGCCTTTTTTGGACCAAGTTCGTCTCGTTCGTCCGTCATCGTGCTTCCATTAGGTCCGTTGGCCTTCTTTGGACCAAGTTCGTCTCGTTCGTCCCTCTTCGTCCTACCATTAGTTCCGTTGGCCTTCTTTGGACCAAGTTCGTCTCGTTCGTCCATCTTCGTCCTCCCATTTGATCCGTTGGCCTTCTTTGGACCAAGTTCATCTCCTTCGTCCGTCTTCGTCTTCCCATTACATCCGTTGGCCTTTTTTTGACCAAGTTCGTCTCCTTCGTCCATCTTCGTCCTCCCATTAGATCCGTTGGCCTTCTTTGGACCAAGTTCGTCTCGTTCGTCCATCTTCGTCCTCGCATTAGATCCGTTGTCGTTCTTTGGACCAAGTTCGTCTCGTTCGTTCCTCTTCGTCGTCCCATTAGATCCGTTGGCCTTCTTTGGACCAAGTTCGTCTCGTTCGTCCATCATCGTGCTTCCATAAGGTCCATTGGCCTTCTTTGGACCAAGTTCGTCTCGTTCGTCCCTCTTCGTCCTCCCATTAGTTCCGTTGGCCTTCTTTGGACCAACTTCGTCTCGCTCGTCCATCTTCGTCTTTCTATTAGATCTGTTGTCGTTCTTTGGACCAAGTTCGTCTCGTTCGTCCATCTTCGTCCTCCCATTTGATCCGTTGGCCTTCTTTGGACCAAGTTCGTCTCCTTCGTCCGTCTTCGTCTTCCCATTAGATCCGTTGGCCTTCTTTGGACCAAGTTCGTCTCGTTCGTCCGTCATCGTGCTTCCATTAGGTCCGTTGGCCTTTTTTGGACCAAGTTCGTCTCGTTCGTCCGTCATCGTGCTTCCATTAGGTCCGTTGGCCTTCTTTGGACCATGTTCGTCTCGTTCGTCCCTCTTCGTCCTACCATTAGTTCCGTTGGGCTTCTTTGGACCAAGTTCGTCTCGTTCGTCCATCTTCGTCCTCCCATTTGATCCGTTGGCCTTCTTTGGACCAAGTTCGTCTCCTTCGTCCGTCTTCGTCTTCCCATTACATCCGTTGGCCTTTTTTGGACCAAGTTCGTCTCCTTCGTCCATCTTCGTCCTCCCATTAGATCCGTTGTCCTTCTTTGGACCAAGTTCGTCTCGTTCGTCCCTCTTCGTCCTCCCATTTGATCCGTTGGCCTTCTTAGGACCAAGTTCGTCTCCTTCGTCCGTCTTCGTCTTCCCATTATATCCGTTGGCCTTCTTTGGACCAAGTTCGTCTCGTTCGTCCGTCATCGTGCTTCCATTAGGTCCGTTGGCCTTCTTTGGACCAAGTTCGTCTCGTTCGTCCCTCTTCGTCCTACCATTAGTTCCGTTGGGCTTCTTTGGACCAAGTTCATCTCGTTCGTCCATCTTCGTCCTCCCATTAGGTCCGTTGGCCTTCTTTGGACCAAGTTCGTCTCTTTAGTCCCGCTTCGTCTTCCCATTAGATCCGTTGGCCTTCTTTGGACCAAGTTCGTCTCCTTCGTCCATCTTCGTCCTCCCATTAGATCCGTTGGCCTTCTTTGGACCAATTTCGTCTCGTTCGTCCCTCTTCGTCCTTCCATTAGATCCGTTGGCCTTCTTTGGACCAAGTTCGTCTCGTTCGTCCGTCTTCGTCTTCCCATTAGATCCGTTGGCCTTCTTTGGACCAAGTTCGTCTCCTTCGTCCGTCTTCTTCCTCGCATTAGATCAGTTGTCCTTCTTTGGACCAAGTTCGTCTCCTTCGTCCATCTTCGTCCTCCCATTAGATCCGTTGGCCTTCTTTGGACCAAGTTCGTCTCCTTCGTCCGTCTTCATCCTCGCATTAGATCAGTTGTCCTTCTTTGGACCAAGTTCGTCTCGTTCGTCCCGCTTCGTCTTCCCATTAGATCCGTTGGCCTTCTTTGGACGATTTGGACCAAGTTCGTCTCCTTCGTCCTTCTTCGTCCTCCCATTAGATCCGTTGGCCTTCTTTGGACCAAGTTCGTCTCGTTTGTCCCTCTTCGTCCTTCCATTAGTTCCGTTGGCCTTCTTTGGACCAAGTTCGTCTCGTTCGTCCCTCTTCGTCCTCCCATTAGTTCCGTTGGCCTTCTTTGGACCAACTTCGTCTCGCTCGTCCATCTTCGTCTTTCTATTAGATCTGTTGTCGTTCTTTGGACCATGTTCGTCTCGTTCGTCCCTCTTCGTCCTACCATTAGTTCCGTTGGGCTTCTTTGGACCAAGTTCGTCTCGTTCGTCCATCTTCGTCCTCCCATTTGATCCGTTGGCCTTCTTTGGACCAAGTTCGTCTCCTTCGTCCGTCTTCGTCTTCCCATTACATCCGTTGGCCTTTTTTGGACCAAGTTCGTCTCCTTCGTCCATCTTCGTCCTCCCATTAGATCCGTTGTCCTTCTTTGGACCAAGTTCGTCTCGTTCGTCCCTCTTCGTCCTTCCATTTGATCCGTTGGCCTTCTTTGGACCATGTTCGTCTCCTTCGTCCGTCTTCGTCTTCCCATTATATCCGTTGGCCTTCTTTGGACCAAGTTCGTCTCGTTCGTCCGTCATCGTGCTTCCATTAGGTCCGTTGGCCTTCTTTGGACCAAGTTCGTCTCGTTCGTCCCTCTTCGTCCTACCATTAGTTCCGTTGGGCTTCTTTGGACCAAGTTCGTCTCGTTCGTCCATCTTCGTCCTCCCATTTGATCCGTTGGCCTTCTTTGGACCAAGTTCATCTCCTTCGTCCGTCTTCGTCTTCCCATTACATCCGTTGGCCTTTTTTGGACCAAGTTCGTCTCCTTCGTCCTTCTTCGTCCTCCCATTAGATCCGTTGGCCTTCTTTGGACCAAGTTCGTCTCGTTCGTCCATCTTCGTCCTCGCATTAGATCCGTTGTCGTTCTTTGGACCAAGTTCGTCTCGTTCGTTCCTCTTCGTCGTCCCATTAGATCCGTTGGCCTTCTTTGGACCAAGTTCGTCTCGTTCGTCCATCATCGTGCTTCCATAAGGTCCATTGGCCTTCTTTGGACCAAGTTCGTCTCGTTCGTCCCTCTTCGTCCTCCCATTAGTTCCGTTGGCCTTCTTTGGACCAACTTCGTCACGCTCGTCCATCTTCGTCTTTCTATTAGATCTGTTGTCGTTCTTTGGACCAAGTTCGTCTCGTTCGTCCATCTTCGTCCTCCCATTTGATCCGTTGGCCTTCTTTGGACCAAGTTCGTCTCCTTCGTCCGTCTTCGTCTTCCCATTAGATCCGTTGGCCTTCTTTGGACCAAGTTCGTCTCGTTCGTCCGTCATCGTGCTTCCATTAGGTCCGTTGGCCTTTTTTGGACCAAGTTCGTCTCGTTCGTCCGTCATCGTGCTTCCATTAGGTCCGTTGGCCTTCTTTGGACCATGTTCGTCTCGTTCGTCCCTCTTCGTCCTACCATTAGTTCCGTTGGGCTTCTTTGGACCAAGTTCGTCTCGTTCGTCCATCTTCGTCCTCCCATTTGATCCGTTGGCCTTCTTTGGACCAAGTTCGTCTCCTTCGTCCGTCTTCGTCTTCCCATTACATCCGTTGGCCTTTTTTGGACCAAGTTCGTCTCCTTCGTCCATCTTCGTCCTCCCATTAGATCCGTTGTCCTTCTTTGGACCAAGTTCGTCTCGTTCGTCCCTCTTCGTCCTCCCATTTGATCCGTTGGCCTTCTTTGGACCAAGTTCGTCTCCTTCGTCCGTCTTCGTCTTCCCATTATATCCGTTGGCCTTCTTTGGACCAAGTTCGTCTCGTTCGTCCATCTTCGTCCTCCCATTAGGTCCGTTGGCCTTCTTTGGACCAAGTTCGTCTCTTTAGTCCCGCTTCGTCTTCCCATTAGATCCGTTGGCCTTCTTTGGACCAAGTTCATCTCCTTCGTCCATCTTCGTCCTCCCATTAGATCCGTTGGCCTTCTTTGGACCAATTTCGTCTCGTTCGTCCCTCTTCGTCCTTCCATTAGATCCGTTGGCCTTCTTTGGACCAAGTTCGTCTCGTTCGTCCGTCTTCGTCTTCCCATTAGATCCGTTGGCCTTCTTTGGACCAAGTTCGTCTCCTTCGTCCGTCTTCTTCCTCGCATTAGATCAGTTGTCCTTCTTTGGACCAAGTTCGTCTCCTTCGTCCATCTTCGTCCTCCCATTAGATCCGTTGGCCTTCTTTGGACCAAGTTCGTCTCCTTCGTCCGTCTTCATCCTCGCATTAGATCAGTTGTCCTTCTTTGGACCAAGTTCGTCTCGTTCGTCCCGCTTCGTCTTCCCATTAGATCCGATGGCCTTCTTTGGACGATTTGGACCAAGTTCGTCTCCTTCGTCCTTCTTCGTCCTCCCATTAGATCCGTTGGCCTTCTTTGGACCAAGTTCGTCTCGTTTGTCCTTCTTCGTCCTTCCATTAGTTCCGTTGGCCTTCTTTGGACCAAGTTCGTCTCGTTCGTCCCTCTTCGTCCTCCCATTAGTTCCGTTGGCCTTCTTTGGACCAACTTCGTCTCGCTCGTCCATCTTCGTCTTTCTATTAGATCTGTTGTCGTTCTTTGGACCATGTTCGTCTCGTTCGTCCCTCTTCGTCCTACCATTAGTTCCGTTGGGCTTCTTTGGACCAAGTTCGTCTCGTTCGTCCATCTTCGTCCTCCCATTTGATCCGTTGGCCTTCTTTGGACCAAGTTCGTCTCCTTCGTCCGTCTTCGTCTTCCCATTACATCCGTTGGCCTTTTTTGGACCAAGTTCGTCTCCTTCGTCCATCTTCGTCCTCCCATTAGATCCGTTGTCCTTCTTTGGACCAAGTTCGTCTCGTTCGTCCCTCTTCGTCCTCCCATTTGATCCGTTGGCCTTCTTTGGACCAAGTTCGTCTCCTTCGTCCGTCTTCGTCTTCCCATTATATCCGTTGGCCTTCTTTGGACCAAGTTCGTCTCGTTCGTCCGTCATCGTGCTTCCATTAGGTCCGTTGGCCTTCTTTGGACCAAGTTCGTCTCGTTCGTCCCTCTTCGTCCTACCATTAGTTCCGTTGGGCTTCTTTGGACCAAGTTCGTCTCGTTCGTCCATCTTCGTCCTCCCATTAGGTCTGTTGGCCTTCTTTGGACCAAGTTCGTCTCTTTAGTCCCGCTTCGTCTTCCCATTAGATCCGTTGGCCTTCTTTGGACCAAGTTCGTCTCCTTCGTCCATCTTCGTCCTCCCATTAGATCCGTTGGCCTTCTTTGGACCAATTTCGTCTCGTTCGTCCCTCTTCGTCCTTCCATTAGATCCGCTGGCCTTCTTTGGACCAAGTTCGTCTCGTTCGTCCGTCTTCGTCTTCCCATTAGATCCGTTGGCCTTCTTTGGACCAAGTTCGTCTCCTTCGTCCGTCTTCTTCCTCGCATTAGATCAGTTGTCCTTCTTTGGACCAAGTTCGTCTCCTTCGTCCATCTTCGTCCTCCCATTAGATCCGTTGGCCTTCTTTGGACCAAGTTCGTCTCCTTCGTCCGTCTTCATCCTCGCATTAGATCAGTTGTCCTTCTTTGGACCAAGTTCGTCTCGTTCGTTCCGCTTCGTCTTCCCATTAGATCCGTTGGCCTTCTTTGGACGATTTGGACCAAGTTCGTCTCCTTCGTCCTTCTTCGTCCTCCCATTAGATCCGTTGGCCTTCTTTGGACCAAGTTCGTCTCGTTTGTCCCTCTTCGTCCTTCCATTAGTTCCGTTGGCCTTCTTTGGACCAAGTTCGTCTCGTTCGTCCCTCTTCGTCCTCCCATTAGTTCCGTTGGCCTTCTTTGGACCAACTTCGTCTCGCTCGTCCATCTTCGTCTTTCTATTAGATCTGTTGTCGTTCTTTGGACCAAGTTCGTCTCGTTCGTCCCTCTTCGTCCTTCCATTAGATCCGTTGGCCTTCTTTGGACCAAGTTCGCCTCGTTCGTCCATCTTCGTCCTCGCATTAGATCCGTTGTCCTTCTTTGGACCAAGTTCGTCTCATTCGTCCCTCTTCGTCCTCCCATTTGATCCGTTGGCCTTCTTTGGACCAAGTTCGTCTCCTTCGTCCGTCTTCGTCTTCCCATTATATCCGTTGGCCTTCTTTGGATCAAGTTCGTCTCGTTCGTCCGTCATCGTGCTTCCATTAGGTCCGTTGGCCTTCTTTGGACCATGTTCGCCTCGTTCGTCCGTCTTCGTCTTCCCATTAGATCCGTTGGCCTTCTTTGGACCAAGTTCGTCTCCTTCGTCCTTCTTCGTCCTCCCATTAGATCCGTTGGCCTTCTTTGGACCAAGTTCGTCTCGTTCGTCCGTCATCGTGCTTCCATTAGGTCCGTTGGCCTTCTTTGGACCATGTTCGTCTCGTTCGTCCCACTTCGTCCTACCATTAGTTCCGTTGGCCTTCTTTGGACCAAGTTTGTCTAGTTCGTCCATCTTCGTCCTCCCATTTGATCCGTTGGCCTTCTTTGGACCAAGTTCGTCTCCTTCGTCCGTCTTCGTGTTCCCATTAGATCCGTTGGCCTTCTTTGGACCAAGTTCGTCTCGTTCGTCCGTCATCGTGCTTCCATTAGGTCCGTTGGCCTTCTTTGGACCAAGTTCGTCTCGCTCGTCCATCTTCGTCTTGCTATTAGATCCGTTGTCGTGCTTTGGACCAAGTTCGTCTTGTTCGTTCCACTTCGTCGTCCCATTAGATCCGTTGGCCTTCTTTGGATCAAGTTCGTCTCCTTCGTCCGTCTTCATCCTCGCATTAGATCAGTTGTCCTTCTTTGGATCAAGTTCGTCTCGTTCGTCCCGCTTCGTCTTCCCATTAGATCCGTTGGCCTTCTTTGGACCAAGTTCGTCTCCTTCGTCCTTCTTCGTCCTCCCATTAGATCCGTTGGCCTTCTTTGGACCAAGTTCGTCTCGTTCGTCCATCTTCGTCCTCGCATTAGATCCGTTGTCCTTCTTTGGACCAAGTTCGTCTCGTTCGTCCCTCTTCGTCCTCCCATTTGATCCGTTGGCCTTCTTTGGACCAAGTTCGTCTCCTTCGTCCGTCTTCGTCTTCCCATTATATCCGTTGGCCTTCTTTGGACCAAGTTCGTCTCGTTCGTCCGTCATCGTGCTTCCATTAGGTCCGTTGGCCTTCTTTGGACCAAGTTCGTCTCGTTCGTCCATCTTCGTCCTCCCATTTGATCCGTTGGCCTTCTTTGGACCAAGTTCGTCTCCTTCGTCCGTCTTCGTCTTCCCATTATATCCGTTGGCCTTCTTTGGACCAAGTTCGTCTCCTTCGTCCATCTTCGTCCTCCCATTAGATCCGTTGGCCTTCTTTGGACCAAGTTCGTCTCGTTCGTCCATCTTAGTCCTCGCATTAGATCCGTTGTCGTTCTTTGGACCAAGTTCGTCTCGTTCGTTCCTCTTCGTCGTCCCATTAGATCCGTTGGCCTTCTTTGGACCAAGTTCGTCTCGTTCGTCCGTCATCGTGCTTCCATTAGGTCCGTTGGCCTTCTTTGGACCAAGTTCGTCTCGTTCGTCCGTCATCGTGCTTCCATTAGGTCCGTTGGCCTTCTTTGGACCAAGTTCGTCTCGCTCGTCCATCTTCGTCTTGCTATTAGATCCGTTGTCGTGCTTTGGACCAAGTTCGTCTTGTTCGTTCCACTTCGTCGTCCCATTAGATCCGTTGGCCTTCTTTGGATCAAGTTCGTCTCCTTCGTCCGTCTTCATCCTCGCATTAGATCAGTTGTCCTTCTTTGGACCATGTTCGTCTCGTTCATCCCGCTTCGTCTTCCCATTAGATCCGTTGGCCTTCTTTGGACCAAGTTCGTCTCCTTCGTCCTTCTTCGTCCTCCCATTAGATCCGTTGGCCTTCTTTGGACCAAGTTCGTCTCGTTCGTCCATCTTCGTGCTCGCATTAGATCCGTTGTCCTTCTTTGGACCAAGTTCGTCTCGTTCGTCCCTCTTCGTCCTCCCATTTGATCCGTTGGCCTTCTTTGGACCAAGTTCGTCTCCTTCGTCCGTCTTCGTCTTCCCATTATATCCGTTGGCCTTCTTTGGACCAAGTTCGTCTCGTTCGTCCGTCATCGTGCTTCCATTAGGTCCGTTCGCCTTCTTTGGACCATGTTCGTCTCGTTCGTCCCTCTTCGTCCTACCATTAGTTCCGTTGGCCTTCTTTGGACAAAGTTCGTCTCGTTCGTCCGTCATCGTGCTTCCATTAGGTCCGTTGGCCTTCTTTGGACCAAGTTCGTCTCGTTCGTCCCTCTTCGTCCTCCCTTAGTTCCGTTGGCCTTCTTTGGACCAAGTTCGTCTCGCTCGTCCATCTTCGTCTTTCTATTAGATCTGTTGTCGTTCTTTGGACCAAGTTCGTCTCCTTCGTCCGTCTTCGTCTTCCCATTAGATCCGTTGGCCTTCTTTGCACCAAGTTCGTCTCCTTCGTCCTTCTTCGTCCTCCCATTAGATCCGTTGGCCTTCTTTGGACCAAGTTCGTCTCGTTTGTCCCTCTTCGTCCTTCCATTAGTTCCGTTGGCCTTCTTTGGACGAAGTTCGTCTCGTTCGTCCATCTTCGTCCTCCCATTTGATCCGTTGGCCTTCTTTGGACCAAGTTCGTCTCCTTCGTCCGTCTTCGTCTTCCCATTAGATCCGTTGGCCTTCTTTGGACCAAGTTCGTCTCGTTCGTCCGTCATCGTGCTTCCATTAGGTCCGTTGGCCTATTTTGGACCAAGTTCGTCTCGTTCGTCCGTCATCGTGCTTCCATTAGGTCCGTTGGCCTTCTTTGGACCAAGTTCGTCTCGTTCGTCCCTCTTCGTCCTACCATTAGTTCCATTGGGCTTCTTCGGACCATGTTCGTCTCGTTCGTCCATCTTCGTCCTCCCATTTGATACGTTGGCCTTCTTTGGACCAAGTTCGTCTCCTTCGTCCGTCTTCGTCTTCCCATTATATCCGTTGTCCTTCTTTGGACCAAGTTCGTCTCGTTCGTCCCTCTTCGTCCTCCCATTTCATTCGCTGGGCTTCTTTGGACCAAGTTCGTCTCCTTCGTCCGTCTTCGTCTTCCCATTATATCCGTTGGCTTTCTTTGGACCAAGTTCGTCTCGTTCGTCCGTCATCGTGCTTCCATTAGGTCCGTTGGCCTTCTTTGGACCATGTTCGTCTCGTTCGTCCCTCTTCGTCCTACCATTAGTTCCGTTGGCCTTCTTTGGACAAAGTTCGTCTCGTTCGTCCGTCATCGAGCTTCCATTAGGTCCGTTGGCCTTCTTTGGACCAAGTTCGTCTCGTTCGTCCCTCTTCGTCCTCCCTTAGTTCCGTTGGCCTTCTTTGGACCAAGTTCGTCTCGCTCGTCCATCTTCGTCTTTCTATTAGATCTGTTGTCGTTCTTTGGACCAAGTTCGTCTCCTTCGTCCGTCTTCGTCTTCCCATTAGATCCGTTGGCCTTCTTTGCACCAAGTTCGTCTCCTTCGTCCTTCTTCGTCCTCCCATTAGATCCGTTGGCCTTCTTTGGACCAAGTTCGTCTCGTTTGTCCCTCTTCGTCCTTCCATTAGTTCCGTTGGCCTTCTTTGGACGAAGTTCGTCTCGTTCGTCCATCTTCGTCCTCCCATTTGATCCGTTGGCCTTCTTTGGACCAAGTTCGTCTCCTTCGTCCGTCTTCGTCTTCCCATTAGATCCGTTGGCCTTCTTTGGACCAAGTTCGTCTCGTTCGTCCGTCATCGTGCTTCCATTAGGTCCGTTGGCCTATTTTGGACCAAGTTCGTCTCGTTCGTCCGTCATCGTGCTTCCATTAGGTCCGTTGGCCTTCTTTGGACCAAGTTCGTCTCGTTCGTCCCTCTTCGTCCTACCATTATTTCCATTGGGCTTCTTCGGACCATGTTCGTCTCGTTCGTCCATCTTCGTCCTCCCATTTGATACGTTGGCCTTCTTTGGACCAAGTTCGTCTCCTTCGTCCGTCTTCGTCTTCCCATTATATCCGTTGTCCTTCTTTGGACCAAGTTCGTCTCGTTCGTCCCTCTTCGTCCTCCCATTTCATTCGCTGGGCTTCTTTGGACCAAGTTCGTCTCCTTCGTCCGTCTTCGTCTTCCCATTATATCCGTTGGCTTTCTTTGGACCAAGTTCGTCTCGTTCGTCCGTCATCGTGCTTCCATTAGGTCCGTTGGCCTTCTTTGGACCATGTTCGTCTCGTTCGTCCCTCTTCGTCGTACCATTAGTTCCGTTGGCCTTCTTTGGACAAAGTTCGTCTCGTTCGTCCGTCATCGAGCTTCCATTAGGTCCGTTGGCCTTCTTTGGACCAAGTTCGTCTCGTTCGTCCCTCTTCGTCCTCCCTTAGTTCCGTTGGCCTTCTTTGGACCAAGTTCGTCTCGCTCGTCCATCTTCGTCTTTCTATTAGATCTGTTGTCGTTCTTTGGACCAAGTTCGTCTCCTTCGTCCGTCTTCGTCTTCCCATTAGATCCGTTGGCCTTCTTTGCACCAAGTTCGTCTCCTTCGTCCTTCTTCGTCCTCCCATTAGATCCGTTGGCCTTCTTTGGACCAAGTTCGTCTCGTTTGTCCCTCTTCGTCCTTCCATTAGTTCCGTTGGCCTTCTTTGGACCAAGTTCGTCTCGTTCGTCCATCTTCGTCCTCCCATTTGATCCGTTGGCCTTCTTTGGACCAAGTTCGTCTCCTTCGTCCGTCTTCGTCTTCCCATTAGATCCGTTGGCCTTCTTTGGACCAAGTTGGTCTCGTTCGTCCGTCATCATGCTTCCATTAGGTCCGTTGGCCTTTTTTGGACCAAGTTCGTCTCGTTCGTCCGTCATCGTGCTTCCATTAGGTCCGTTGGCCTTCTTTGGACCAAGTTCGTCTCGTTCGTCCCTCTTCGTCCTACCATTAGTTCCGTTGGGCTTCTTCGGACCAAGTTCGTCTCGTTCGTCCATCTTCGTCCTCCCATTTGATACGTTGGCCTTCTTTGGACCAAGTTCGTCTCTTTCGTCCGTCTTCGTCTTCCCATTATATCCGTTGTCCTTCTTTGGACCAAGTTCGTCTCGTTCGTCCCTCTTCGTCCTCCCATTTGATCCGTTGGGCTTCTTTGGACCAAGTTCGTCTCCTTCGTCCGTCTTCGTCTTCCCATTATATCCGTTGGCCTTCTTTGGACCAAGTTCGTCTCGTTCGTCCGTCATCGTGCTTCCATTAGGTCCGTTGGCCTTCTTTGGACCATGTTCGTCTCGTTCGTCCCTCTTCGTCCTACCATTAGTTCCGTTGGCCTTCTTTGGACAAAGTTCGTCTCGTTCGTCCGTCATCGTGCTTCCATTAGGTCCGTTGGCCTTCTTTGGAACAAGTTCGTCTCGTTCGTCCCTCTTCGTCCTCCCTTAGTTCCGTTGGCCTTCGTTGGACCAAGTTCGTCTCGCTCGTCCATCTTCGTCTTTCTATTAGATCTGTTGTCGTTCTTTGGACCAAGTTCGTCTCCTTCATCCGTCTTCGTCTTCCCATTAGATCCGTTGGCCTTCTTTGGACCAAGTTCGTCTCCTTCGTCCGTCTTCGTCTTCCCATTATATCCGTTGGCCTTCTTTGGACCAAGTTCGTCTCGTTCGTCCCTCTTCGTCCTCCCTTAGTTCCGTTGGCCTTCGTTGGACCAAGTTCGTCTCGCTCGTCCATCTTCGTCTTTCTATTAGATCGGTTGTCGTTCTTTGGACCAAGTTCGTCTCGTTCGTCCATCTTCGTCCTCGCATTAGATCCGTTGTCGTTCTTTGGACCAAGTTCGTCTCGTTCGTTCCTCTTCGTCGTCCAATTAGATCCGTTGGCCTTCTTTGGACCAAGTTCGTCTCGTTCGTCCATCTTCGTCCTCGCATTAGATCCGTTGTCGTTCTTTGGACCAAGTTCGTCTCGTTCGTTCCTCTTCGTCGTCCAATTAGATCCGTTGGCCTTCTTTGGACCAAGTTCGTCTCGTTTGTCCCTCTTCGTCCTTCCATTAGTTCCGTTGGCCTTCTTTGGACGAAGTTCGTCTCGTTCGTCCATCTTCGTCCTCCCATTTGATCCGTTGGCCTTCTTTGGACCAAGTTCGTCTCCTTCGTCCGTCTTCGTCTTCCCATTAGATCCGTTGGCCTTCTTTGGACCAAGTTCGTCTCGTTCGTCCGTCATCGTGCTTCCATTAGGTCCGTTGGCCTATTTTGGACCAAGTTCGTCTCGTTCGTCCGTCATCGTGCTTCCATTAGGTCCGTTGGCCTTCTTTGGACCAAGTTCGTCTCGTTCGTCCCTCTTCGTCCTACCATTAGTTCCATTGGGCTTCTTCGGACCATGTTTACTCGTTCGTCCATCTTCGTCCTCCCATTTGATACGTTGGCCTTCTTTGGACCAAGTTCGTCTCCTTCGTCCGTCTTCGTCTTCCCATTATATCCGTTGTCCTTCTTTGGACCAAGTTCGTCTCGTTCGTCCCTCTTCGTCCTCCCATTTCATTCGCTGGGCTTCTTTGGACCAAGTTCGTCTCCTTCGTCCGTCTTCGTCTTCCCATTATATCCGTTGGCTTTCTTTGGACCAAGTTCGTCTCGTTCGTCCGTCATCGTGCTTCCATTAGGTCCGTTGGCCTTCTTTGGACCATGTTCGTCTCGTTCGTCCCTCTTCGTCCTACCATTAGTTCCGTTGGCCTTCTTTGGACAAAGTTCGTCTCGTTCGTCCGTCATCGAGCTTCCATTAGGTCCGTTGGCCTTCTTTGGACCAAGTTCGTCTCGTTCGTCCCTCTTCGTCCTCCCTTAGTTCCGTTGGCCTTCTTTGGACCAAGTTCGTCTCGCTCGTCCATCTTCGTCTTTCTATTAGATCTGTTGTCGTTCTTTGGACCAAGTTCGTCTCCTTCGTCCGTCTTCGTCTTCCCATTAGATCCGTTGGCCTTCTTTGCACCAAGTTCGTCTCCTTCGTCCTTCTTCGTCCTCCCATTAGATCCGTTGGCCTTCTTTGGACCAAGTTCGTCTCGTTTGTCCCTCTTCGTCCTTCCATTAGTTCCGTTGGCCTTCTTTGGACGAAGTTCGTCTCGTTCGTCCATCTTCGTCCTCCCATTTGATCCGTTGGCCTTCTTTGGACCAAGTTCGTCTCCTTCGTCCGTCTTCGTCTTCCCATTAGATCCGTTGGCCTTCTTTGGACCAAGTTCGTCTCGTTCGTCCGTCATCGTGCTTCCATTAGGTCCGTTGGCCTATTTTGGACCAAGTTCGTCTCGTTCGTCCGTCATCGTGCTTCCATTAGGTCCGTTGGCCTTCTTTGGACCAAGTTCGTCTCGTTCGTCCCTCTTCGTCCTACCATTAGTTCCATTGGGCTTCTTCGGACCATGTTCGTCTCGTTCGTCCATCTTCGTCCTCCCATTTGATACGTTGGCCTTCTTTGGACCAAGTTCGTCTCCTTCGTCCGTCTTCGTCTTCCCATTATATCCGTTGTCCTTCTTTGGACCAAGTTCGTCTCGTTCGTCCCTCTTCGTCCTCCCATTTCATTCGCTGGGCTTCTTTGGACCAAGTTCGTCTCCTTCGTCCGTCTTCGTCTTCCCATTATATCCGTTGGCTTTCTTTGGACCAAGTTCGTCTCGTTCGTCCGTCATCGTGCTTCCATTAGGTCCGTTGGCCTTCTTTGGACCATGTTCGTCTCGTTCGTCCCTCTTCGTCGTACCATTAGTTCCGTTGGCCTTCTTTGGACAAAGTTCGTCTCGTTCGTCCGTCATCGAGCTTCCATTAGGTCCGTTGGCCTTCTTTGGACCAAGTTCGTCTCGTTCGTCCCTCTTCGTCCTCCCTTAGTTCCGTTGGCCTTCTTTGGACCAAGTTCGTCTCGCTCGTCCATCTTCGTCTTTCTATTAGATCTGTTGTCGTTCTTTGGACCAAGTTCGTCTCCTTCGTCCGTCTTCGTCTTCCCATTAGATCCGTTGGCCTTCTTTGCACCAAGTTCGTCTCCTTCGTCCTTCTTCGTCCTCCCATTAGATCCGTTGGCCTTCTTTGGACCAAGTTCGTCTCGTTTGTCCCTCTTCGTCCTTCCATTAGTTCCGTTGGCCTTCTTTGGACCAAGTTCGTCTCGTTCGTCCATCTTCGTCCTCCCATTTGATCCGTTGGCCTTCTTTGGACCAAGTTCGTCTCCTTCGTCCATCTTCGTCTTCCCATTAGATCCGTTGGCCTTCTTTGGACCAAGTTGGTCTCGTTCGTCCGTCATCATGCTTCCATTAGGTCCGTTGGCCTTTTTTGGACCAAGTTCGTCTCGTTCGTCCGTCATCGTGCTTCCATTAGGTCCGTTGGCCTTCTTTGGACCAAGTTCGTCTCGTTCGTCCCTCTTCGTCCTACCATTAGTTCCGTTGGGCTTCTTCGGACCAAGTTCGTCTCGTTCGTCCATCTTCGTCCTCCCATTTGATACGTTGGCCTTCTTTGGACCAAGTTCGTCTCTTTCGTCCGTCTTCGTCTTCCCATTATATCCGTTGTCCTTCTTTGGACCAAGTTCGTCTCGTTCGTCCCTCTTCGTCCTCCCATTTGATCCGTTGGGCTTCTTTGGACCAAGTTCGTCTCCTTCGTCCGTCTTCGTCTTCCCATTATATCCGTTGGCCTTCTTTGGACCAAGTTCGTCTCGTTCGTCCGTCATCGTGCTTCCATTAGGTCCGTTGGCCTTCTTTGGACCATGTTCGTCTCGTTCGTCCCTCTTCGTCCTACCATTAGTTCCGTTGGCCTTCTTTGGACAAAGTTCGTCTCGTTCGTCCGTCATCGTGCTTCCATTAGGTCCGTTGGCCTTCTTTGGAACAAGTTCGTCTCGTTCGTCCCTCTTCGTCCTCCCTTAGTTCCGTTGGCCTTCGTTGGACCAAGTTCGTCTCGCTCGTCCATCTTCGTCTTTCTATTAGATCTGTTGTCGTTCTTTGGACCAAGTTCGTCTCCTTCATCCGTCTTCGTCTTCCCATTAGATCCGTTGGCCTTCTTTGGACCAAGTTCGTCTCCTTCGTCCGTCTTCGTCTTCCCATTATATCCGTTGGCCTTCTTTGGACCAAGTTCGTCTCGTTCGTCCCTCTTCGTCCTCCCTTAGTTCCGTTGGCCTTCGTTGGACCAAGTTCGTCTCGCTCGTCCATCTTCGTCTTTCTATTAGATCTGTTGTCGTTCTTTGGACCAAGTTCGTCTCGTTCGTCCATCTTCGTCCTCGCATTAGATCCGTTGTCGTTCTTTGGACCAAGTTCGTCTCGTTCGTTCCTCTTCGTCGTCCAATTAGATCCGTTGGCCTTCTTTGGACCAAGTTCGTCTCGTTCGTCCATCTTCGTCCTCGCATTAGATCCGTTGTCGTTCTTTGGACCAAGTTCGTCTCGTTCGTTCCTCTTCGTCGTCCAATTAGATCCGTTGGCCTTCTTTGGACCAAGTTCGTCTCGTTCGTCCGTCATCGTGCTTCCATTAGTTCCGTTGGCCTTCTTTGGACAAAGTTCGTCTCGTTCGTCCCTCTTCGTCCTCCCATTAGTTCCGTTGGCCTTCTTTGGACCAAGTTCGTCTCGCTCGTCCATCTTCGTCTTTCTATTAGATCTGTTGTCGTTCTTTGGACCAAGTTCGTCTCCTTCGTCCGTCTTCGTCTTCCCATTAGATCCGTTGGCCTTTTTTGGACCAAGTTCGTCTCGTTTGTCCCTCTTCGTCCTTCCATTAGTTCCGTTGGCCTTCTTTGGACCAAGTTCGTCTCCTTCGTCCGTCTTCGTGTTCCCATTAGTTCCGTTGGCCTTCTTTGGACCAAGTTCGTCTCGTTCGTCCGTCATCGTGCTTCCATTAGGTCCGTTGGCCTTCTTTGGACCAAGTTCGTCTCGCTCGTCCATCTTCGTCTTGCTATTAGATCCGTTGTCGTGCTTTGGACCAAGTTCGTCTTGTTCGTTCCACTTCGTCGTCCCATTAGATCCGTTGGCCTTCTTTGGATCAAGTTCGTCTCCTTCGTCCATCTTCGTCATCGCATTAGATCCGTTGTCCTTCTTTGGACCAAGTTCGTCTCGTTCGTCCCTCTTCGTCCTCCCATTTGATCCGTTGGCCTTCTTTGGACCAAGTTCGTCTCCTTCGTCCGTCTTCGTCTTCCCATTATATCCGTTGGCCTTCTTTGGACCAAGTTCGTCTCGTTCGTCCGTCATCGTGCTTCCATTAGGTCCGTTGGCCTTCTTTGGACCAAGTTCGTCTCGTTCGTCCATCTTCGTCCTCCCATTTGATCCGTTGGCCTTCTTTGGACCAAGTTCGTCTCCTTCGTCCGTCTTCGTCTTCCCATTATATCCGTTGGCCTTCTTTGGACCAAGTTCGTCTCGTTCGTCCATCTTCGTCATCGCATTAGATCCGTTGTCCTTCTTTGGACCAAGTTCGTCTCGTTCGTCCCTCTTCGTCCTCCCATTTGATCCGTTGGCCTTCTTTGGACCAAGTTCGTCTCCTTCGTCCGTCTTCGTCTTCCCATTATATCCGTTGGCCTTCTTTGGACCAAGTTCGTCTCGTTTGTCCCTCTTCGTCCTTCCATTAGTTCCGTTGGCCTTCTTTGGACCAAGTTCGTCTCGTTCGTCCATCTTCGTCCTCGCATTAGATCAGTTGTCCTTCTTTGGATCAAGTTCGTCTCGTTCGTCCCGCTTCGTCTTCCCATTAGATCCGTTGGCCTTCTTTGGACCAAGTTCGTCTCCTTCGTCCTTCTTCGTCCTCCCATTAGATCCGTTGGCCTTCTTTGGACCAAGTTCGTCTCGTTCGTCCATCTTCGTCATCGCATTAGATCCGTTGTCCTTCTTTGGACCAAGTTCGTCTCGTTCGTCCCTCTTCGTCCTCCCATTTGATCCGTTGGCCTTCTTTGGACCAAGTTCGTCTCCTTCGTCCGTCTTCGTCTTCCCATTATATCCGTTGGCCTTCTTTGGACCAAGTTCGTCTCGTTCGTCCGTCATCGTGCTTCCATTAGGTCCGTTGGCCTTCTTTGGACCAAGTTCGTCTCGTTCGTCCATCTTCGTCCTCCCATTTGATCCGTTGGCCTTCTTTGGACCAAGTTCGTCTCCTTCGTCCGTCTTCGTCTTCCCATTAGATCCGTTGGCCTTCTTTGGACCAAGTTCGTCTCGTTCGTCCGTCATCGTGCTTCCATTAGGTCCGTTGGCCTATTTTGGACCAAGTTCGTCTCGTTCGTCCGTCATCGTGCTTCCATTAGGTCCGTTGGCCTTCTTTGGAACAAGTTCGTCTCGTTCGTCCCTCTTCGTCCTCCCTTAGTTCCGTTGGCCTTCGTTGGACCAAGTTCGTCTCGCTCGTCCATCTTCGTCTTTCTATTAGATCTGTTGTCGTTCTTTGGACCAAGTTCGTCTCCTTCATCCGTCTTCGTCTTCCCATTAGATCCGTTGGCCTTCTTTGGACCAAGTTCGTCTCCTTCGTCCGTCTTCGTCTTCCCATTATATCCGTTGGCCTTCTTTGGACCAAGTTCGTCTCGTTCGTCCCTCTTCGTCCTCCCTTAGTTCCGTTGGCCTTCGTTGGACCAAGTTCGTCTCGCTCGTCCATCTTCGTCTTTCTATTAGATCTGTTGTCGTTCTTTGGACCAAGTTCGTCTCGTTCGTCCATCTTCGTCCTCGCATTAGATCCGTTGTCGTTCTTTGGACCAAGTTCGTCTCGTTCGTTCCTCTTCGTCGTCCAATTAGATCCGTTGGCCTTCTTTGGACCAAGTTCGTCTCGTTCGTCCATCTTCGTCCTCGCATTAGATCCGTTGTCGTTCTTTGGACCAAGTTCGTCTCGTTCGTTCCTCTTCGTCGTCCAATTAGATCCGTTGGCCTTCTTTGGACCAAGTTCGTCTCGTTCGTCCGTCATCGTGCTTCCATTAGTTCCGTTGGCCTTCTTTGGACAAAGTTCGTCTCGTTCGTCCCTCTTCGTCCTCCCATTAGTTCCGTTGGCCTTCTTTGGACCAAGTTCGTCTCGCTCGTCCATCTTCGTCTTTCTATTAGATCTGTTGTCGTTCTTTGGACCAAGTTCGTCTCCTTCGTCCGTCTTCGTCTTCCCATTAGATCCGTTGGCCTTTTTTGGACCAAGTTCGTCTCGTTTGTCCCTCTTCGTCCTTCCATTAGTTCCGTTGGCCTTCTTTGGACCAAGTTCGTCTCCTTCGTCCGTCTTCGTGTTCCCATTAGTTCCGTTGGCCTTCTTTGGACCAAGTTCGTCTCGTTCGTCCGTCATCGTGCTTCCATTAGGTCCGTTGGCCTTCTTTGGACCAAGTTCGTCTCGCTCGTCCATCTTCGTCTTGCTATTAGATCCGTTGTCGTGCTTTGGACCAAGTTCGTCTTGTTCGTTCCACTTCGTCGTCCCATTAGATCCGTTGGCCTTCTTTGGATCAAGTTCGTCTCCTTCGTCCATCTTCGTCATCGCATTAGATCCGTTGTCCTTCTTTGGACCAAGTTCGTCTCGTTCGTCCCTCTTCGTCCTCCCATTTGATCCGTTGGCCTTCTTTGGACCAAGTTCGTCTCCTTCGTCCGTCTTCGTCTTCCCATTATATCCGTTGGCCTTCTTTGGACCAAGTTCGTCTCGTTCGTCCGTCATCGTGCTTCCATTAGGTCCGTTGGCCTTCTTTGGACCAAGTTCGTCTCGTTCGTCCATCTTCGTCCTCCCATTTGATCCGTTGGCCTTCTTTGGACCAAGTTCGTCTCCTTCGTCCGTCTTCGTCTTCCCATTATATCCGTTGGCCTTCTTTGGACCAAGTTCGTCTCGTTCGTCCATCTTCGTCATCGCATTAGATCCGTTGTCCTTCTTTGGACCAAGTTCGTCTCGTTCGTCCCTCTTCGTCCTCCCATTTGATCCGTTGGCCTTCTTTGGACCAAGTTCGTCTCCTTCGTCCGTCTTCGTCTTCCCATTATATCCGTTGGCCTTCTTTGGACCAAGTTCGTCTCGTTTGTCCCTCTTCGTCCTTCCATTAGTTCCGTTGGCCTTCTTTGGACCAAGTTCGTCTCGTTCGTCCATCTTCGTCCTCGCATTAGATCAGTTGTCCTTCTTTGGATCAAGTTCGTCTCGTTCGTCCCGCTTCGTCTTCCCATTAGATCCGTTGGCCTTCTTTGGACCAAGTTCGTCTCCTTCGTCCTTCTTCGTCCTCCCATTAGATCCGTTGGCCTTCTTTGGACCAAGTTCGTCTCGTTCGTCCATCTTCGTCATCGCATTAGATCCGTTGTCCTTCTTTGGACCAAGTTCGTCTCGTTCGTCCCTCTTCGTCCTCCCATTTGATCCGTTGGCCTTCTTTGGACCAAGTTCGTCTCCTTCGTCCGTCTTCGTCTTCCCATTATATCCGTTGGCCTTCTTTGGACCAAGTTCGTCTCGTTCGTCCGTCATCGTGCTTCCATTAGGTCCGTTGGCCTTCTTTGGACCAAGTTCGTCTCGTTCGTCCATCTTCGTCCTCCCATTTGATCCGTTGGCCTTCTTTGGACCAAGTTCGTCTCCTTCGTCCGTCTTCGTCTTCCCATTAGATCCGTTGGCCTTCTTTGGACCAAGTTCGTCTCGTTCGTCCGTCATCGTGCTTCCATTAGGTCCGTTGGCCTATTTTGGACCAAGTTCGTCTCGTTCGTCCGTCATCGTGCTTCCATTAGGTCCGTTGGCCTTCTTTGGACCAAGTTCGTCTCGTTCGTCCCTCTTCGTCCTACCATTAGTTCCATTGGGCTTCTTCGGACCATGTTCGTCTCGTTCGTCCATCTTCGTCCTCCCATTTGATACGTTGGCCTTCTTTGGACCAAGTTCGTCTCCTTCGTCCGTCTTCGTCTTCCCATTATATCCGTTGTCCTTCTTTGGACCAAGTTCGTCTCGTTCGTCCCTCTTCGTCCTCCCATTTCATTCGCTGGGCTTCTTTGGACCAAGTTCGTCTCCTTCGTCCGTCTTCGTCTTCCCATTATATCCGTTGGCTTTCTTTGGACCAAGTTCGTCTCGTTCGTCCGTCATCGTGCTTCCATTAGGTCCGTTGGCCTTCTTTGGACCATGTTCGTCTCGTTCGTCCCTCTTCGTCGTACCATTAGTTCCGTTGGCCTTCTTTGGACAAAGTTCGTCTCGTTCGTCCGTCATCGAGCTTCCATTAGGTCCGTTGGCCTTCTTTGGACCAAGTTCGTCTCGTTCGTCCCTCTTCGTCCTCCCTTAGTTCCGTTGGCCTTCTTTGGACCAAGTTCGTCTCGCTCGTCCATCTTCGTCTTTCTATTAGATCTGTTGTCGTTCTTTGGACCAAGTTCGTCTCCTTCGTCCGTCTTCGTCTTCCCATTAGATCCGTTGGCCTTCTTTGCACCAAGTTCGTCTCCTTCGTCCTTCTTCGTCCTCCCATTAGATCCGTTGGCCTTCTTTGGACCAAGTTCGTCTCGTTTGTCCCTCTTCGTCCTTCCATTAGTTCCGTTGGCCTTCTTTGGACCAAGTTCGTCTCGTTCGTCCATCTTCGTCCTCCCATTTGATCCGTTGGCCTTCTTTGGACCAAGTTCGTCTCCTTCGTCCATCTTCGTCTTCCCATTAGATCCGTTGGCCTTCTTTGGACCAAGTTGGTCTCGTTCGTCCGTCATCATGCTTCCATTAGGTCCGTTGGCCTTTTTTGGACCAAGTTCGTCTCGTTCGTCCGTCATCGTGCTTCCATTAGGTCCGTTGGCCTTCTTTGGACCAAGTTCGTCTCGTTCGTCCCTCTTCGTCCTACCATTAGTTCCGTTGGGCTTCTTCGGACCAAGTTCGTCTCGTTCGTCCATCTTCGTCCTCCCATTTGATACGTTGGCCTTCTTTGGACCAAGTTCGTCTCTTTCGTCCGTCTTCGTCTTCCCATTATATCCGTTGTCCTTCTTTGGACCAAGTTCGTCTCGTTCGTCCCTCTTCGTCCTCCCATTTGATCCGTTGGGCTTCTTTGGACCAAGTTCGTCTCCTTCGTCCGTCTTCGTCTTCCCATTATATCCGTTGGCCTTCTTTGGACCAAGTTCGTCTCGTTCGTCCGTCATCGTGCTTCCATTAGGTCCGTTGGCCTTCTTTGGACCATGTTCGTCTCGTTCGTCCCTCTTCGTCCTACCATTAGTTCCGTTGGCCTTCTTTGGACAAAGTTCGTCTCGTTCGTCCGTCATCGTGCTTCCATTAGGTCCGTTGGCCTTCTTTGGAACAAGTTCGCCTCGTTCGTCCCTCTTCGTCCTCCCTTAGTTCCGTTGGCCTTCGTTGGACCAAGTTCGTCTCGCTCGTCCATCTTCGTCTTTCTATTAGATCTGTTGTCGTTCTTTGGACCAAGTTCGTCTCCTTCATCCGTCTTCGTCTTCCCATTAGATCCGTTGGCCTTCTTTGGACCAAGTTCGTCTCCTTCGTCCGTCTTCGTCTTCCCATTATATCCGTTGGCCTTCTTTGGACCAAGTTCGTCTCGTTCGTCCCTCTTCGTCCTCCCTTAGTTCCGTTGGCCTTCGTTGGACCAAGTTCGTCTCGCTCGTCCATCTTCGTCTTTCTATTAGATCTGTTGTCGTTCTTTGGACCAAGTTCGTCTCGTTCGTCCATCTTCGTCCTCGCATTAGATCCGTTGTCGTTCTTTGGACCAAGTTCGTCTCGTTCGTTCCTCTTCGTCGTCCAATTAGATCCGTTGGCCTTCTTTGGACCAAGTTCGTCTCGTTCGTCCATCTTCGTCCTCGCATTAGATCCGTTGTCGTTCTTTGGACCAAGTTCGTCTCGTTCGTTCCTCTTCGTCGTCCAATTAGATCCGTTGGCCTTCTTTGGACCAAGTTCGTCTCGTTCGTCCGTCATCGTGCTTCCATTAGTTCCGTTGGCCTTCTTTGGACAAAGTTCGTCTCGTTCGTCCCTCTTCGTCCTCCCATTAGTTCCGTTGGCCTTCTTTGGACCAAGTTCGTCTCGCTCGTCCATCTTCGTCTTTCTATTAGATCTGTTGTCGTTCTTTGGACCAAGTTCGTCTCCTTCGTCCGTCTTCGTCTTCCCATTAGATCCGTTGGCCTTTTTTGGACCAAGTTCGTCTCGTTTGTCCCTCTTCGTCCTTCCATTAGTTCCGTTGGCCTTCTTTGGACCAAGTTCGTCTCCTTCGTCCGTCTTCGTGTTCCCATTAGTTCCGTTGGCCTTCTTTGGACCAAGTTCGTCTCGTTCGTCCGTCATCGTGCTTCCATTAGGTCCGTTGGCCTTCTTTGGACCAAGTTCGTCTCGCTCGTCCATCTTCGTCTTGCTATTAGATCCGTTGTCGTGCTTTGGACCAAGTTCGTCTTGTTCGTTCCACTTCGTCGTCCCATTAGATCCGTTGGCCTTCTTTGGATCAAGTTCGTCTCCTTCGTCCATCTTCGTCATCGCATTAGATCCGTTGTCCTTCTTTGGACCAAGTTCGTCTCGTTCGTCCCTCTTCGTCCTCCCATTTGATCCGTTGGCCTTCTTTGGACCAAGTTCGTCTCCTTCGTCCGTCTTCGTCTTCCCATTATATCCGTTGGCCTTCTTTGGACCAAGTTCGTCTCGTTCGTCCGTCATCGTGCTTCCATTAGGTCCGTTGGCCTTCTTTGGACCAAGTTCGTCTCGTTCGTCCATCTTCGTCCTCCCATTTGATCCGTTGGCCTTCTTTGGACCAAGTTCGTCTCCTTCGTCCGTCTTCGTCTTCCCATTATATCCGTTGGCCTTCTTTGGACCAAGTTCGTCTCGTTCGTCCATCTTCGTCATCGCATTAGATCCGTTGTCCTTCTTTGGACCAAGTTCGTCTCGTTCGTCCCTCTTCGTCCTCCCATTTGATCCGTTGGCCTTCTTTGGACCAAGTTCGTCTCCTTCGTCCGTCTTCGTCTTCCCATTATATCCGTTGGCCTTCTTTGGACCAAGTTCGTCTCGTTTGTCCCTCTTCGTCCTTCCATTAGTTCCGTTGGCCTTCTTTGGACCAAGTTCGTCTCGTTCGTCCATCTTCGTCCTCGCATTAGATCAGTTGTCCTTCTTTGGATCAAGTTCGTCTCGTTCGTCCCGCTTCGTCTTCCCATTAGATCCGTTGGCCTTCTTTGGACCAAGTTCGTCTCCTTCGTCCTTCTTCGTCCTCCCATTAGATCCGTTGGCCTTCTTTGGACCAAGTTCGTCTCGTTCGTCCATCTTCGTCATCGCATTAGATCCGTTGTCCTTCTTTGGACCAAGTTCGTCTCGTTCGTCCCTCTTCGTCCTCCCATTTGATCCGTTGGCCTTCTTTGGACCAAGTTCGTCTCCTTCGTCCGTCTTCGTCTTCCCATTATATCCGTTGGCCTTCTTTGGACCAAGTTCGTCTCGTTCGTCCGTCATCGTGCTTCCATTAGGTCCGTTGGCCTTCTTTGGACCAAGTTCGTCTCGTTCGTCCATCTTCGTCCTCCCATTTGATCCGTTGGCCTTCTTTGGACCAAGTTCGTCTCCTTCGTCCGTCTTCGTCTTCCCATTATATCCGTTGGCCTTCTTTGGACCAAGTTCGTCTCCGTCGTCCATCTTCGTCCTCCCATTAGATCCGTTGGCCTTCTTTGGACCAAGTTCGTCTCGTTCGTCCATCTTCGTCCTCGCATTAGATCCGTTGTCGTTCTTTGGACCAAGTTCGTCTCGTTCGTTCCTCTTCGTCGTCCCATTAGATCCGTTGGCCTTCTTTGGACCAAGTTCGTCTCGTTCGTCCGTCATCGTGCTTCCATTAGGTCCGTTGGCCTTCTTTGGACCAAGTTCGTCTCGTTCGTCCGTCATCGTGCTTCCATTAGGTCCGTTGGCCTTCTTTGGACCAAGTTCGTCTCGCTCGTCCATCTTCGTCTTGCTATTAGATCCGTTGTCGTGCTTTGGACCAAGTTCGTCTTGTTCGTTCCACTTCGTCGTCCCATTAGATCCGTTGGCCTTCTTTGGATCAAGTTCGTCTCCTTCGTCCGTCTTCATCCTCGCATTAGATCAGTTGTCCTTCTTTGGACCATGTTCGTCTCGTTCATCCCGCTTCGTCTTCCCATTAGATCCGTTGGCCTTCTTTGGACCAAGTTCGTCTCCTTCGTCCTTCTTCGTCCTCCCATTAGATCCGTTGGCCTTCTTTGGACCAAGTTCGTCTCGTTCGTCCATCTTCGTGCTCGCATTAGATCCGTTGTCCTTCTTTGGACCAAGTTCGTCTCGTTCGTCCCTCTTCGTCCTCCCATTTGATCCGTTGGCCTTCTTTGGACCAAGTTCGTCTCCTTCGTCCGTCTTCGTCTTCCCATTATATCCGTTGGCCTTCTTTGGACCAAGTTCGTCTCGTTCGTCCGTCATCGTGCTTCCATTAGGTCCGTTGGCCTTCTTTGGACCATGTTCGTCTCGTTCGTCCCTCTTCGTCCTACCATTAGTTCCGTTGGCCTTCTTTGGACAAAGTTCGTCTCGTTCGTCCGTCATCGTGCTTCCATTAGGTCCGTTGGCCTTCTTTGGACCAAGTTCGTCTCGTTCGTCCCTCTTCGTCCTCCCTTAGTTCCGTTGGCCTTCTTTGGACCAAGTTCGTCTCGCTCGTCCATCTTCGTCTTTCTATTAGATCTGTTGTCGTTCTTTGGACCAAGTTCGTCTCCTTCGTCCGTCTTCGTCTTCCCATTAGATCCGTTGGCCTTCTTTGCACCATGTTCGTCTCCTTCGTCCTTCTTCGTCCTCCCATTAGATCCGTTGGCCTTCTTTGGACCAAGTTCGTCTCGTTTGTCCCTCTTCGTCCTTCCATTAGTTCCGTTGGCCTTCTTTGGACGAAGTTCTTCTCGTTCGTCCATCTTCGTCCTCCCATTTGATCCGTTGGCCTTCTTTGGACCAAGTTCGTCTCCTTCGTCCGTCTTCGTCTTCCCATTAGATCCGTTGGCCTTCTTTGGACCAAGTTCGTCTCGTTCGTCCGTCATCGTGCTTCCATTAGGTCCGTTGGCCTATTTTGGACCAAGTTCGTCTCGTTCGTCCGTCATCGTGCTTCCATTAGGTCCGTTGGCCTTCTTTGGACCAAGTTCGTCTCGTTCGTCCCTCTTCGTCCTACCATTAGTTCCATTGGGCTTCTTCGGACCATGTTTACTCGTTCGTCCATCTTCGTCCTCCCATTTGATACGTTGGCCTTCTTTGGACCAAGTTCGTCTCCTTCGTCCGTCTTCGTCTTCCCATTATATCCGTTGTCCTTCTTTGGACCAAGTTCGTCTCGTTCGTCCCTCTTCGTCCTCCCATTTCATTCGCTGGGCTTCTTTGGACCAAGTTCGTCTCCTTCGTCCGTCTTCGTCTTCCCATTATATCCGTTGGCTTTCTTTGGACCAAGTTCGTCTCGTTCGTCCGTCATCGTGCTTCCATTAGGTCCGTTGGCCTTCTTTGGACCATGTTCGTCTCGTTCGTCCCTCTTCGTCCTACCATTAGTTCCGTTGGCCTTCTTTGGACAAAGTTCGTCTCGTTCGTCCGTCATCGAGCTTCCATTAGGTCCGTTGGCCTTCTTTGGACCAAGTTCGTCTCGTTCGTCCCTCTTCGTCCTCCCTTAGTTCCGTTGGCCTTCTTTGGACCAAGTTCGTCTCGCTCGTCCATCTTCGTCTTTCTATTAGATCTGTTGTCGTTCTTTGGACCAAGTTCGTCTCCTTCGTCCGTCTTCGTCTTCCCATTAGATCCGTTGGCCTTCTTTGCACCAAGTTCGTCTCCTTCGTCCTTCTTCGTCCTCCCATTAGATCCGTTGGCCTTCTTTGGACCAAGTTCGTCTCGTTTGTCCCTCTTCGTCCTTCCATTAGTTCCGTTGGCCTTCTTTGGACCAAGTTCGTCTCGTTCGTCCATCTTCGTCCTCCCATTTGATCCGTTGGCCTTCTTTGGACCAAGTTCGTCTCCTTCGTCCGTCTTCGTCATCCCATTAGATCCGTTGGCCTTCTTTGGACCAAGTTGGTCTCGTTCGTCCGTCATCGTGCTTCCATTAGGTCCGTTGGCCTTTTTTGGACCAAGTTCGTCTCGTTCGTCCGTCATCGTGCTTCCATTAGGTCCGTTGGCCTTCTTTGGACCAAGTTCGTCTCGTTCGTCCCTCTTCGTCCTACCATTAGTTCCGTTGGGCTTCTTCGGACCAAGTTCGTCTCGTTCGTCCATCTTCGTCCTCCCATTTGATACGTTGGCCTTCTTTGGACCAAGTTCGTCTCGTTCGTCCCTCTTCGTCCTCCCATTTGATCCGTTGGGCTTCTTTGGACCAAGTTCGTCTCCTTCGTCCGTCTTCGTCTTCCCATTATATCCGTTGGCCTTCTTTGGACCAAGTTCGTCTCGTTCGTCCATCATCGTGCTTCCATTAGGTCCGTTGGCCTTCTTTGGACCATGTTCGTCTCGTTCGTCCCTCTTCGTCCTACCATTAGATCCGTTGGCCTTCTTTGGACAAAGTTCGTCTCGTTCGTCCGTCATCGTGCTTCCATTAGGTCCGTTGGCCTTCTTTGGAACAAGTTCGTCTCGTTCGTCCCTCTTCGTCCTCCCTTAGTTCCGTTGGCCTTCGTTGGACCAAGTTCGTCTCGCTCGTCCATCTTCGTCTTTCTATTAGATCTGTTGTCGTTCTTTGGACCAAGTTCGTCTCCTTCATCCGTCTTCGTCTTCCCATTAGATCCGTTGGCCTTCTTTGGACCAAGTTCGTCTCCTTCGTCCGTCTTCGTCTTCCCATTATATCTGTTGGCCTTCTTTGGACCAAGTTCGTCTCGTTCGTCCCTCTTCGTCCTCCCTTAGTTCCGTTGGCCTTCGTTGGACCAAGTTCGTCTCGCTCGTCCATCTTCGTCTTTCTATTAGATCTGTTGTCGTTCTTTGGACCAAGTTCGTCTCGTTCGTCCATCTTCGTCCTCGCATTAGATCCGTTGTCGTTCTTTGGACCAAGTTCGTCTCGTTCGTTCCTCTTCGTCGTCCAATTAGATCCGTTGGCCTTCTTTGGACCAAGTTCGTCTCGTTCGTCCATCTTCGTCCTCGCATTAGATCCGTTGTCGTTCTTTGGACCAAGTTCGTCTCGTTCGTTCCTCTTCGTCGTCCAATTAGATCCGTTGGCCTTCTTTGGACCAAGTTCGTCTCGTTCGTCCGTCATCGTGCTTCCATTAGGTCAGTTGGCCTTCTTTGGACAAAGTTCGTCTCGTTCGTCCCTCTTCGTCCTCCCATTAGTTCCGTTGGCCTTCTTTGGACCAAGTTCGTCTCGCTCGTCCATCTTCGTCTTTCTATTAGATCTGTTGTCGTTCTTTGGACCAAGTTCGTCTCCTTCGTCCGTCTTCGTCTTCCCATTAGATCCGTTGGCCTTTTTTGGACCAAGTTCGTCTCGTTTGTCCCTCTTCGTCCTTCCATTAGTTCCGTTGGCCTTCTTTGGACCAAGTTCGTCTCCTTCGTCCGTCTTCGTCTTCCCATTAGATCCGTTGGCCTTCTTTGGACCAAGTTCGTCTCCTTCGTCCTTCTTCGTCCTCCCATTAGATCCGTTGGCCTTCTTTGGACCAAGTTCGTCTCGTTTGTCCCTCTTCGTCCTTCCATTAGTTCCGTTGGCCTTCTTTGGACCAAGTTCGTCTCGTTCGTCCATCTTCGTCCTCCCATTTGATCCGTTGGCCTTCTTTGGACCAAGTTCGTCTCCTTCGTCCGTCTTCGTCTTCCCATTATATCCGTTGGCCTTCTTTGGACCAAGTTCGTCTCGTTCGTCCGTCATCGTGCTTCCATTAGGTCCGTTGGCCTTCTTTGGACCATGTTCGTCTCGTTCGTCCCTCTTCGTCCTACCATTAGTTCCGTTGGCCTTCTTTGGACAAAGTTCGTCTCCTTCGTCCTTCTTCGTCCTCCCATTAGATCCGTTGGCCTTCTTTGGACCAAGTTCGTCTCGTTCGTCCATCTTCGTCCTCCCATTTGATCCGTTGGCCTTCTTTGGACCAAGTTCGTCTCCTTCGTCCGTCTTCGTCTTCCCATTATATCCGTTGGCCTTCTTTGGACCAAGTTCGTCTCCTTCGTCCTTCTTCGTCCTCCCATTAGATCCGTTGGCCTTCTTTGGACCAAGTTCGTCTCGTTCGTCCATCTTCGTCCTCGCATTAGATCCGTTGTCGTTCTTTGGACCAAGTTCGTCTCGTTCGTTCCTCTTCGTCGTCCAATTAGATCCGTTGGCCTTCTTTGGACCAAGTTCGTCTCGTTCGTCCGTCATCGTGCTTCCATTAGGTCCGTTGGCCTTCTTTGGACAAAGTTCGTCTCGTTCGTCCCTCTTCGTCCTCCCATTAGTTCCGTTGGCCTTCTTTGGACCAAGTTCGTCTCGCTCGTCCATCTTCGTCTTTCTATTAGATCTGTTGTCGTTCTTTGGACCAAGTTCGTCTCCTTCGTCCGTCTTCGTCTTCCCATTAGATCCGTTGGCCTTTTTTGGACCAAGTTCGTCTCGTTTGTCCCTCTTCGTCCTTCCATTAGTTCCGTTGGCCTTCTTTGGACCAAGTTCGTCTCCTTCGTCCGTCTTCGTCTTCCCATTAGATCCGTTGGCCTTCTTTGGACCAAGTTCGTCTCGTTTGTCCCTCTTCGTCGTTCCATTAGTTCCGTTGGCCTTCTTTGGACCAAGTTCGTCTCGTTCGTCCATCTTCGTCCTCCCATTTGATCCGTTGGCCTTCTTTGGACCAAGTTCGTCTCCTTCGTCCGTCTTCGTCTTCCCATTATATCCGTTGGCCTTCTTTGGACCAAGTTCGTCTCGTTCGTCCGTCATCGTGCTTCCATTAGGTCCGTTGGCCTTCTTTGGACCATGTTCGTCTCGTTCGTCCCTCTTCGTCCTACCATTAGTTCCGTTGGCCTTCTTTGGACAAAGTTCGTCTCCTTCGTCCTTCTTCGTCCTCCCATTAGATCCGTTGGCCTTCTTTGGACCAAGTTCGTCTCGTTCGTCCATCTTCGTCCTCCCATTTGATCCGTTGGCCTTCTTTGGACCAAGTTCGTCTCCTTCGTCCGTCTTCGTCTTCCCATTATATCCGTTGGCCTTCTTTGGACCAAGTTCGTCTCCTTCGTCCTTCTTCGTCCTCCCATTAGATCCGTTGGCCTTCTTTGGACCAAGTTCGTCTCGTTCGTCCATCTTCGTCCTCGCATTAGATCCGTTGTCGTTCTTTGGACCAAGTTCGTCTCGTTCGTTCCTCTTCGTCGTCCAATTAGATCCGTTGGCCTTCTTTGGACCAAGTTCGTCTCGCTCGTCCATCTTCGTCTTTCTATTAGATCTGTTGTCGTTCTTTGGACCAAGTTCGTCTCCTTCGTCCGTCTTCGTCTTCCCATTAGATCCGTTGGCCTTCTTTGGACCAAGTTCGTCTCCTTCGTCCTTCTTCGTCCTCCCATTAGATCCGTTGGCCTTCTTTGGACCAAGTTCGTCTCGTTCGTCCGTCATCGTGCTTCCATTAGGTCCGTTGGCCTTCTTTGGACCATGTTCGTCTCGTTCGTCCCTCTTCGTCCTACCATTAGTTCCGTTCGCCTTCTTTGGACCAAGTTTGTCTCGTTCGTCCATCTTCGTCCTCCCATTTGATCCGTTGGCCTTCTTTGGACCAAGTTCGTCTCCTTCGTCCGTCTTCGTGTTCCCATTAGATCCTTTGGCCTTCTTTGGACCAAGTTCGTCTCGTTCGTCCGTCATCGTGCTTCCATTAGGTCCGTTGGCCTTCTTTGGACCAAGTTCGTCTCGCTCGTCCATCTTCGTCTTTCTATTAGATCTGTTGTCGTTCTTTGGACCAAGTTCGTCTCCTTCGTCCGTCTTCGTCTTCCCATTAGATCCGTTGGCCTTCTTTGCACCAAGTTCGTCTCCTTCGTCCTTCTTCGTCCTCCCATTAGATCCGTTGGCCTTCTTTGGACCAAGTTCGTCTCGTTTGTCCCTCTTCGTCCTTCCATTAGTTCCGTTGGCCTTCTTTGGACCAAGTTCGTCTCGTTCGTCCATCTTCGTCCTCCCATTTGATCCGTTGGCCTTCTTTGGACCAAGTTCGTCTCCTTCGTCCGTCTTCGTCTTCCCATTAGATCCGTTGGCCTTCTTTGGACCAAGTTGGTCTCGTTCGTCCGTCATCGTGCTTCCATTAGGTCCGTTGGCCTTTTTTGGACCAAGTTCGTCTCGTTCGTCCGTCATCGTGCTTCCATTAGGTCCGTTGGCCTTCTTTGGACCAAGTTCGTCTCGTTCGTCCCTCTTCGTCCTACCATTAGTTCCGTTGGGCTTCTTCGGACCAAGTTCGTCTCGTTCGTCCATCTTCGTCCTCCCATTTGATACGTTGGCCTTCTTTGGACCAAGTTCGTCTCTTTCGTCCGTCTTCGTCTTCCCATTATATCCGTTGTCCTTCTTTGGACCAAGTTCGTCTCGTTCGTCCCTCTTCGTCCTCCCATTTGATCCGTTGGGCTTCTTTGGACCAAGTTCGTCTCCTTCGTCCGTCTTCGTCTTCCCATTATATCCGTTGGCCTTCTTTGGACCAAGTTCGTCTCGTTCGTCCGTCATCGTGCTTCCATTAGGTCCGTTGGCCTTCTTTGGACCATGTTCGTCTCGTTCGTCCCTCTTCGTCCTACCATTAGTTCCGTTGGCCTTCTTTGGACAAAGTTCGTCTCGTTCGTCCGTCATCGTGCTTCCATTAGGTCCGTTGGCCTTCTTTGGAACAAGTTCGTCTCGTTCGTCCCTCTTCGTCCTCCCTTAGTTCCGTTGGCCTTCGTTGGACCAAGTTCGTCTCGCTCGTCCATCTTCGTCTTTCTATTAGATCTGTTGTCGTTCTTTGGACCAAGTTCGTCTCCTTCATCCGTCTTCGTCTTCCCATTAGATCCGTTGGCCTTCTTTGGACCAAGTTCGTCTCCTTCGTCCGTCTTCGTCTTCCCATTATATCCGTTGGCCTTCTTTGGACCAAGTTCGTCTCGTTCGTCCCTCTTCGTCCTCCCTTAGTTCCGTTGGCCTTCGTTGGACCAAGTTCGTCTCGCTCGTCCATCTTCGTCTTTCTATTAGATCTGTTGTCGTTCTTTGGACCAAGTTCGTCTCGTTCGTCCATCTTCGTCCTCGCATTAGATCCGTTGTCGTTCTTTGGACCAAGTTCGTCTCGTTCGTTCCTCTTCGTCGTCCAATTAGATCCGTTGGCCTTCTTTGGACCAAGTTCGTCTCGTTCGTCCATCTTCGTCCTCGCATTAGATCCGTTGTCGTTCTTTGGACCAAGTTCGTCTCGTTCGTTCCTCTTCGTCGTCCAATTAGATCCGTTGGCCTTCTTTGGACCAAGTTCGTCTCGTTCGTCCGTCATCGTGCTTCCATTAGGTCCGTTGGCCTTCTTTGGACAAAGTTCGTCTCGTTCGTCCCTCTTCGTCCTCCCATTAGTTCCGTTGGCCTTCTTTGGACCAAGTTCGTCTCGCTCGTCCATCTTCGTCTTTCTATTAGATCTGTTGTCGTTCTTTGGACCAAGTTCGTCTCTTTCGTCCGTCTTCGTCTTCCCATTAGATCCGTTGGCCTTTTTTGGACCAAGTTCGTCTCGTTTGTCCCTCTTCGTCCTTCCATTAGTTCCGTTGGCCTTCTTTGGACCAAGTTCGTCTCCTTCGTCCGTCTTCGTCTTCCCATTAGATCCGTTGGCCTTCTTTGGACCAAGTTCGTCTCGTTTGTCCCTCTTCGTCCTTCCATTAGTTCCGTTGGCCTTCTTTGGACCAAGTTCGTCTCGTTCGTCCATCTTCGTCCTCCCATTTGATCCGTTGGCCTTCTTTGGACCAAGTTCGTCTCCTTCGTCCGTCTTCGTCTTCCCATTATATCCGTTGGCCTTCTTTGGACCAAGTTCGTCTCGTTCGTCCGTCATCGTGCTTCCATTAGGTCCGTTGGCCTTCTTTGGACCATGTTCGTCTCGTTCGTCCCTCTTCGTCCTACCATTAGTTCCGTTGGCCTTCTTTGGACAAAGTTCGTCTCCTTCGTCCTTCTTCGTCCTCCCATTAGATCCGTTGGCCTTCTTTGGACCAAGTTCGTCTCGTTCGTCCATCTTCGTCCTCCCATTTGATCCGTTGGCCTTCTTTGGACCAAGTTCGTCTCCTTCGTCCGTCTTCGTCTTCCCATTATATCCGTTGGCCTTCTTTGGACCAAGTTCGTCTCCTTCGTCCTTCTTCGTCCTCCCATTAGATCCGTTGGCCTTCTTTGGACCAAGTTCGTCTCGTTCGTCCATCTTCGTCCTCGCATTAGATCCGTTGTCGTTCTTTGGACCAAGTTCGTCTCGTTCGTTCCTCTTCGTCGTCCAATTAGATCCGTTGGCCTTCTTTGGACCAAGTTCGTCTCGTTCGTCCGTCATCGTGCTTCCATTAGGTCCGTTGGCCTTCTTTGAACCAAGTTCGTCTCGTTCGTCCCTCTTCGTCCTCCCATTAGTTCCGTTGGCCTTCTTTGGACCAAGTTCGTCTCGCTCGTCCATCTTCGTCTTTCTATTAGATCTGTTGTTGTTCTTTGGACCAAGTTCGTCTCCTTCGTCCGTCTTCGTCTTCCCATTAGATCCGTTGGCCTTCTTTGGACCAAGTTCGTCTCCTTCGTCCTTCTTCGTCCTCCCATTAGATCCGTTGGCCTTCTTTGGACCAAGTTCGTCTCGTTCGTCCGTCATCGTGCTTCCATTAGGTCCGTTGGCCTTCTTTGGACCATGTTCGTCTCGTTCGTCCCTCTTCGTCCTACCATTAGTTCCGTTCGCCTTCTTTGGACCAAGTTTGTCTCGTTCGTCCATCTTCGTCCTCCCATTTGATCCGTTGGCCTTCTTTGGACCAAGTTCGTCTCCTTCGTCCGTCTTCGTGTTCCCATTAGATCCTTTGGCCTTCTTTGGACCAAGTTCGTCTCGTTCGTCCGTCATCGTGCTTCCATTAGGTCCGTTGGCCTTCTTTGGACCAAGTTCGTCTCGCTCTTCCATCTTCGTCTTGCTATTAGATCCGTTGTCGTGCTTTGGACCAAGTTCGTCTTGTTCGTTCCACTTCGTCGTCCCATTAGATCCGTTGGCCTTCTTTGGATCAAGTTCGTCTCCTTCGTCCGTCTTCATCCTCGCATTAGATCAGTTGTCCTTCTTTGGACCATGTTCGTCTCGTTCATCCCGCTTCGTCTTCCCATTAGATCCGTTGGCCTTCTTTGGACCAAGTTCGTCTCCTTCGTCCTTCTTCGTCCTCCCATTAGATCCGTTGGCCTTCTTTGGACCAAGTTCGTCTCGTTCGTCCGTCTTCGTCTTCCCATTATATCCGTTGGCCTTCTTTGGACCAAGTTCGTCTCGTTCGTCCGTCATCGTGCTTCCATTAGGTCCGTTGGCCTTCTTTGGACCATGTTCGTCTCGTTCGTCCCTCTTCGTCCTACCATTAGTTCCGTTGGCCTTCTTTCGACAAAGTTCGTCTCGTTCGTCCGTCATCGTGCTTCCATTAGGTCCGTTGGCCTTCTTTGGACCAAGTTCGTCTCGTTCGTCCCTCTTCGTCCTCCCTTAGTTCCGTTGGCCTTCTTTGCACCAAGTTCGTCTCGCTCGTCCATCTTCGTCTTTCTATTAGATCTGTTGTCGTTCTTTGGACCAAGTTCGTCTCCTTCGTCCGTCTTCGTCTTCCCATTAGATCCGTTGGCCTTCTTTGGACCAAGTTCGTCTCGTTCGTCCGTCATCGTGCTTCCATTAGGTCCGTTGGCCTTTTTTGGACCAAGTTCGTCTCGTTCGTCCGTCATCGTGCTTCCATTAGGTCCGTTGGCCTTCTTTGGACCAAGTTCGTCTCGTTCGTCCCTCTTCGTCCTACCATTAGTTCCGTTGGGCTTCTTCGGACCATGTTCGTCCATCTTCGTCCTCCCATTTGATACGTTGGCCTTCTTTGGACCAAGTTCGTCTCCTTCGTCCGTCTTCGTCTTCCCATTATATCCGTTGTCCTTCTTTGGACCAAGTTCGTCTCGTTCGTCCCTCTTCGTCCTCCCATTTGATCCGTTGGGCTTCTTTGGACCAAGTTCGTCTCCTTCGTCCGTCTTCGTCTTCCCATTATATCCGTTGGCCTTCATTGGACCAAGTTCGTCTCGTTCGTCCGTCATCGTGCTTCCATTAGGTCCGTTGGCCTTCTTTGGACAATGTTCGTCTCGTTCGTCCCTCTTCGTCCTACCATTAGTTCTGTTCGCCTTCTTTGGACCAAGTTTGTCTCGTTCGTCCATCTTTGTCCTCCCATTTGATCCGTTGGCCTTCTTTGGACCAAGTTCGACTCCTTCGTCCGTCTTCGTGTTCCCAATAGATCCGTTGGCCTTCTTTGGACCAAGTTCGTCTCGTTCGTCCGTCATCGTGCTTCCATTAGGTCCGTTGGCCTTTTTTGGACCAAGTTCGTCTCGTTCGTCCGTCATCGTGCTTCCATTAGGTCCGTTGGCCTTCTTTGGACCAAGTTCGTCTCGTTCGTCCCTCTTCGTCCTACCATTAGTTCCGTTGGGCTTCTTCGGACCATGTTCGTCCATCTTCGTCCTCCCATTTGATACGTTGGCCTTCTTTGGACCAAGTTCGTCTCCTTCGTCCGTCTTCGTCTTCCCATTATATCCGTTGTCCTTCTTTGGACCAAGTTCGTCTCGTTCGTCCCTCTTCGTCCTCCCATTTGATCCGTTGGGCTTCTTTGGACCAAGTTCGTCTCCTTCGTCCGTCTTCGTCTTCCCATTATATCCGTTGGCCTTCATTGGACCAAGTTCGTCTCGTTCGTCCGTCATCGTGCTTCCATTAGGTCCGTTGGCCTTCTTTGGACAATGTTCGTCTCGTTCGTCCCTCTTCGTCCTACCATTAGTTCTGTTCGCCTTCTTTGGACCAAGTTTGTCTCGTTCGTCCATCTTTGTCCTCCCATTTGATCCGTTGGCCTTCTTTGGACCAAGTTCGACTCCTTCGTCCGTCTTCGTGTTCCCAATAGATCCGTTGGCCTTCTTTGGACCAAGTTCGTCTCGTTCGTCCGTCATCGTGCTTCCATTAGGTCCGTTGGCCTTCTTTGGACCAAGTTCGTCTCGCTCGTCCATCTTCGTCTTGCTATTAGATCCGTTGTCGTGCTTTTTACCAAGTTCGTCTTGTTCGTTCCACTTCGTCGTCCCATTAGATCCGTTGGCCTTCTTTGGATCAAGTTCGTCTCCTTCGTCCGTCTTCATCCTCGCATTAGATCAGTTGTCCTTCTTTGGACCATGTTCGTCTCGTTCATCCCGCTTCGTCTTCCCATTAGATCCGTTGGCCTTCTTTGGACCAAGTTAGTCTCCTTCGTCCTTCTTCGTCCTCCCATTAGATCCGTTGGCCTTCTTTGGACCAAGTTCGTCTCGTTCGTCCATCTTCGTGCTCGCATTAGATCCGTTGTCCTTCATTGGACCAAGTTCGTCTCGTTCGTCCCTCTTCGTCCTCCCATTTGATCCGTTGGGCTTCTTTGGACCAAGTTCGTCTCCTTCGTCCGTCTTCGTCTTCCCATTATATCCGTTGGCCTTCTTTGGACCAAGTTCGTCTCGTTCAACCGTCATCGTGCTTCCATTAGGTCCGTTGGCCTTCTTTGGACCATGTTCGTCTCGTTCGTCCCTCTTCGTCCTACCATTAGTTCCGTTGGCCTTCTTTGGACAAAGTTCGTCTCGTTCGTCAGTCATCGTGCTTCCATTAGGTCCGTTGGCCTTCTTTGGACCAAGTTCGTCTCGTTCGTCCCTCTTCGTCCTCCCTTAGTTCCGTTGGCCTTCTTTGGACCAAGTTCGTCTCGCTCGTCCATCTTCGTCTTTCTATTAGATCTGTTGTCGTTCTTTGGACCAAGTTCGTCTCCTTCGTCCGTCTTCGTCTTCCCATTAGATCCGTTGGCCTTCTTTACACCAAGTTCGTCTCCTTCGTCCGTCTTCGTCCTCCCATTAGATCCGTTGGCCTTCTTTGGACCAAGTTCGTCTCGTTTGTCCCTCTTCGTCCTTCCATTAGTTCCGTTGGCCTTCTTTGGACCAAGTTCGTCTCGTTCGTCCATCTTCGTCCTCCCATTTGATCCGTTGGCCTTCTTTGGACCAAGTTCGTCTCCTTCGTCCGTCTTCGTCTTCCCATTAGATCCGTTGGCCTTCTTTGGACCAAGTTCGTCTCGTTCGTCCGTCATCGTGCTTCCATTAGGTCCGTTGGCCTTTTTTGGACCAAGTTCGTCTCGTTCGTCCGTCATCGTGCTTCCATTAGGTCCGTTGGCTTTCTTTGGACCAAGTTCGTCTCGTTCGTCCCTCTTCGTCCTACCATTAGTTCCGTTGGGCTTCTTCGAACCAAGTTCGTCTCGTTCGTCCCTCTTCGTCCTCCCATTTGATACGTTGGCCTTCTTTGGACCAAGTGCGTCTCCTTCGTCCGTCTTCGTCTTCCCATTATATCCGTTGTCCTTCTTTGGACCAAGTTCGTCTCGTTCGTCCCTCTTCGTCCTCCCATTTGATCCGTTGGGCTTCTTTGGACCAAGTTCGTCTCCTTCGTCCGTCTTCGTCTTCCCATTATATCCATTGGCCTTCTTTGGACCAAGTTCGTCTCGTTCGTCCGTCATCGTGCTTCCATTAGGTCCGTTGGCCTTCTTTGGACCATGTTCGTCTCGTTCGTCCCTCTTCGACCTACCATTAGTTCCGTTGGCCTTCTTTGGGCAAAGTTCGTCTCGTTCGTCCGTCATCGTGCTTCCATTAGGTCCGTTGGCCTTCTTTGGACCAAGTTCGTCTCGTTCGTCCCTCTTCGTCCTACCATTAGTTCCGTTGGGCTTCTTCGGACCAAGTTCGTCTCGTTCGTCCCTCTTCGTCCTCCCATTTGATACGTTGGCCTTCTTTGGACCAAGTTCGTCTCCTTCGTCCGTCTTCGTCTTCCCATTATATCCGTTGTCCTTCTTTGGACCAAGTTCGTCTCGTTCGTCCCTCTTCGTCCTCCCATTTGATCCGTTGGGCTTCTTTGGACCAAGTTCGTCTCCTTCGTCCGTCTTCGTCTTCCCATTATATCCATTGGCCTTCTTTGGACCAAGTTCGTCTCGTTCGTCCGTCATCGTGCTTCCATTAGGTCCGTTGGCCTTCTTTGGACCATGTTCGTCTCGTTCGTCCCTCTTCGACCTACCATTAGTTCCGTTGGCCTTCTTTGGACAAAGTTCGTCTCGTTCGTCTGTCATCGTGCTTCCATTAGGTCCGTTGGCCTTCTTTGGACCAAGTTCGTCTCGTTCGTCCCTCTTCGTCCTCCCTTAGTTCCGTTGGCCTTCTTTGGACCAAGTTCGTCTCGCTCGTCCATCTTCGTCTTTCTATTAGATCTGTTGTCGTTCTTTGGACCAAGTTCGTCTCCTTCGTCCGTCTTCGTCTTCCCATTAGATCCGTTGGCCTTCTTTGCACCAAGTTCGTCTCCTTCGTCCGTCTTCGTCCTCCCATTAGATCCGTTGGCCTTCTTTGGACCAAGTTCGTCTCGTTTGTCCCTCTTCGTCCTTCCATTAGTTCCGTTGGCCTTCTTTGGACCAAGTTCGTCTCGTTCGTCCATCTTCGTCCTCCCATTTGATCCGTTGGCCTTCTTTGGACCAAGTTCGTCTCCTTCGTCCGTCTTCGTCTTCCCATTAGATCCGTTGGCCTTCTTTGGACCAAGTTCGTCTCGTTCGTCCGTCATCGTGCTTCCATTAGGTCCGTTGGCCTTTTTTGGACCAAGTTCGTCTCGTTCGTCCGTCATCGTGCTTCCATTAGGTCCGTTGGCCTTCTTTGGACCAAGTTCGTCTCGTTCGTCCCTCTTCGTCCTACCATTAGTTCCGTTGGGCTTCTTCGGACCAAGTTCGTCTCGTTCGTCCCTCTTCGTCCTCCCATTTGATACGTTGGCCTTCTTTGGACCAAGTTCGTCTCCTTCGTCCGTCTTCGTCTTCCCATTATATCCGTTGTCCTTCTTTGGACCAAGTTCGTCTCGTTCGTCCCTCTTCGTCCTCCCATTTGATCCGTTGGGATTCTTTGGACCAAGTTCGTCTCCTTCGTCCGTCTTCGTCTTCCCATTATATCCATTGGCCTTCTTTGGACCAAGTTCGTCTCGTTCGTCCGTCATCGTGCTTCCATTAGGTCCGTTGGCCTTCTTTGGACCATGTTCGTCTCGTTCGTCCCTCTTCGACCTACCATTAGTTCCGTTGGCCTTCTTTGGACAAAGTTCGTCTCGTTCGTCTGTCATCGTGCTTCCATTAGGTCCGTTGGCCTTCTTTGGACCAAGTTCGTCTCGTTCGTCCCTCTTCGTCCTCCCTTAGTTCCGTTGGCCTTCTTTGGACCAAGTTCGTCTCGCTCGTCCATCTTCGTCTTTCTATTAGATCTGTTGTCGTTCTTTGGACCAAGTTCGTCTCCTTCGTCCGTCTTCGTCTTCCCATTAGATCCGTTGGCCTTCTTTGGACCAAATTCGTCTCCTTCGTCCTTCTTCGTCCTCCCATTAGATCCGTTGGCCTTCTTTGGACCAAGTTCGTCTCGTTTGTCCCTCTTCGTCCTTCCATTAGTTCCGTTGGCCTTCTTTGGACCAAGTTCGTCTCGTTCGTCCATCTTCGTCCTCCCATTTGATCCGTTGGCCTTCTTTGGACCAAGTTCGTCTCCTTCGTCCGTCTTCGTCTTCCCATTAGATCCGTTGGCCTTCTTTGGACCAAGTTCGTCTCGTTCGTCCGTCATCGTGCTTCCATTAGGTCCGTTGGCCTTTTTTGGACCAAGTTCGTCTCGTTCGTCCGTCATCGTGCTTCCATTAGGTCCGTTGGCCTTCTTTGGACCAAGTTCGTCTCGTTCGTCCCTCTTCGTCCTACCATTAGTTCCGTTGGGCTTCTTCGGACCAAGTTCGTCTCGTTCGTCCATCTTCGTCCTCCCATTTGATACGTTGGCCTTCTTTGGACCAAGTTCATCTCCTTCGTCCGTCTTCGTCTTCCCATTATATCCGTTGTCCTTCTTTGGACCAAGTTCGTCTCGTTCGTCCCTCTTCGTCCTCCCATTTGATCCGTTGGGCTTCTTTGGACCAAGTTCGTCTCCTTCGTCCGTCTTCGTCTTCCCATTATATCCGTTGGCCTTCATTGGACCAAGTTCGTCTCGTTCGTCCGTCATCATGCTTCCATTAGGTCCGTTGGCCTTCTTTGGACCAAGTTCGTCTCGTTCGTCCCTCTTCGTCCTACCATTAGTTCCGTTCGGCTTCTTTGGACCAAGTTCGTCTCGTTCGTCCATCTTCGTCCTCCCATTAGGTCCGTTGGCCTTCTTTGGACCAAGTTCGTCTCTTTAGTCCCTACTCGTCCTCCCATTTGATCCGTTGGCCTTCTTTGGACCAAGTTCGTCCCGTTCGTCCCGCTTCGTCTTCCCATTAGATCCGTTGGCCTTCTTTGGACCAAGTTCGTCTCGTTCGTCCATCTTCGTCCTCCCATTAGATCCGTTGGACTTCTTTGGACCAAGTTCGTCTCCTTCGTCCCTCTTCGTCGTCCCATTAGGTCCGTTGGCCTTCTTTGGACCAAGTTCGTCTCCTTCGTCCATCTTCGTCCTCCCATTAGATCCGTTGGCCTTCTTTGGACCAAGTTCGTCTCGTTCGTCCATCTTCATCCTCGCATTAGATCCGTTGTCCTTCTTTGGACCAAGTTCGTCTCGTTCGTCCCTCTTCGTCCTCCCATTAGATCCGTTGGCCTTCCTTGGACCAAGTTCGTCTCGTTCGTCCGTCTTCGTCTTCCCATTAGATCCGTTGGCCTTCTTTGGACCAAGTTCGTCTCGTTCGTCCATCTTCGTCCTCCCATTTGATCCGTTGGCCTTCTTTGGACCAAGTTCGTCTCCTTCGTCCGTCTTCGTCTTCCCATTATATCCGTTGGCCTTCTTTGGACCAAGTTCGTCTCGTTCGTCCGTCATCGTGCTTCCATTAGGTCCGTTGGCCTCCTTTGGACCAAGTTCGTCTCCTTCGTCCCTCTTCGTCCTCCCATTAGTTCCGTTGGCCTTCTTTGGACCAAGTTCGTCTCGTTCGTTCCTCTTCGTCGTCCCATTAGATCCGTTGGCCTTCTTTGGACCAAGTTCGTCTCGTTCGTCCGTCATCGTGCTTCCATTAGGTCCGTTGGCCTTCGTTGGACCAAGTTCGTCTCGTTCGTCCCACTTCGTCGTCCCATTAGATCCGTTGGCCTTCTTTGGACCAAGTTCGTCTCCTTCGTCCGTCTTCATCCTCGCATTAGATCCGTTGTCCTTCTTTGGAAGAAGTTCGTCTCGTTCGTCCCGCTTCGTCGTCCCATTAGATCCGTTGGTCTTCTTTGGACCAAGTTCGTCTCGTTCGTCTGTCATCGTGCTTCCATTAGGTCCGTTGGCCTTCGTTGGACCAAGTTCGTCTCGTTCCTCCCACTTCGTCGTCCCATTAGATCCGTTGGCCTTCTTTGGACCAAGTTCGTCTCCTTCGTCCGTCTTCATCCTCGCATTAGATCCGTTGTCCTTCTTTGGAAGAAGTTCGTCTCGTTCGTCCCGCTTCGTCGTCCCATTAGATCCGTTGGTCTTCTTTGGACCAAGTTCGTCTCGTTCGTCCCACTTCGTCGTCCCATTAGATCCGTTGGCCTTCTTTGGACCAAGTTCGTCTCCTTCGTCCGTCTTCATCCTCGCATTAGATCCGTTGTCCTTCTTTGGAAGAAGTTCGTCTCGTTCGTCCCGCTTCGTCGTCCCATTAGATCCGTTGGTCTTCTTTGGACCAAGTTCGTCTCGTTCGTCCCTCTTCGTCCTACCATTAGTTCCGTTCGGCTTCTTTGGACCAAGTTCGTCTCGTTCGTCCATCTTCGTCCTCCCATTAGGTCCGTTGGCCTTCTTTGGACCAAGTTCGTCTCTTTAGTCCCTACTCGTCCTCCCATTTGATCCGTTGGCCTTCTTTGGACCAAGTTCGTCCCGTTCGTCCCGCTTCGTCTTCCCATTAGATCCGTTGGCCTTCTTTGGACCAAGTTCGTCTCGTTCGTCCATCTTCGTCCTCCCATTAGATCCGTTGGACTTCTTTGGACCAAGTTCGTCTCCTTCGTCCCTCTTCGTCGTCCCATTAGGTCCGTTGGCCTTCTTTGGACCAAGTTCGTCTCCTTCGTCCATCTTCGTCCTCCCATTAGATCCGTTGGCCTTCTTTGGACCAAGTTCGTCTCGTTCGTCCATCTTCGTCCTCGCATTAGATCCGTTGTCCTTCTTTGGACCATGTTCGTCTCGTTCGTCCCTCTTCGTCCTACCATTAGTTCCGTTGGCCTTCTTTGGACCAAGTTTGTCTCGTTCGTCCATCTTCGTCCTCCCATTTGATCCGTTGGCCTTCTTTGGACCAAGTTCGTCTCCTTCGTCCGTCTTCGTGTTCACATTAGATCCGTTGGCCTTCTTTGGACCAAGTTCGTCTCGTTCGTCCGTCATCGTGCTTCCATTCGGTCCGTTGGCCTTCTTTGGACCAAGTTCGTCTCCTTCGTCCGTCTTCGTCTTCCCATTATATCCATTGGCCTTCTTTGGACCAAGTTCGTCTCGTTCGTCCGTCATCGTGCTTCCATTAGGTCCGTTGGCCTTCTTTGGACCATGTTCGTCTCGTTCGTCCCTCTTCGACCTACCATTAGTTCCGTTGGCCTTCTTTGGGCAAAGTTCGTCTCGTTCGTCCGTCATCGTGCTTCCATTAGGTCCGTTGGCCTTCTTTGGACCAAGTTCGTCTCGTTCGTCCCTCTTCGTCCTCCCTTAGTTCCGTTGGCCTTCTTTGGACCAAGTTCGTCTCGCTCGTCCATCTTCGTCTTTCTATTAGATCTGTTGTCGTTCTTTGGACCAAGTTCGTCTCCTTCGTCCGTCTTCGTCTTCCCATTAGATCCGTTGGCCTTCTTTGCACCAAGTTCGTCTCCTTCGTCCGTCTTCGTCCTCCCATTAGATCCGTTGGCCTTCTTTGGACCAAGTTCGTCTCGTTTGTCCCTCTTCGTCCTTCCATTAGTTCCGTTGGCCTTCTTTGGACCAAGTTCGTCTCGTTCGTCCCTCTTCGTCCTCCCATTTGATCCGTTGGCCTTCTTTGGACCAAGTTCGTCTCCTTCGTCCGTCTTCGTCTTCCCATTAGATCCGTTGGCCTTCTTTGGACCAAGTTCGTCTCGTTCGTCCGTCATCGTGCTTCCATTAGGTCCGTTGGCCTTTTTTGGACCAAGTTCGTCTCGTTCGTCCGTCATCGTGTTTCCATTAGGTCCGTTGGCCTTCTTTGGACCAAGTTCGTCTCGTTCGTCCCTCTTCGTCCTACCATTAGTTCCGTTGGGCTTCTTCGGACCAAGTTCGTCTCGTTCGTCCCTCTTCGTCCTCCCATTTGATACGTTGGCCTTCTTTGGACCAAGTTCGTCTCCTTCGTCCGTCTTCGTCTTCCCATTATATCCGTTGTCCTTCTTTGGACCAAGTTCGTCTCGTTCGTCCCTCTTCGTCCTCCCATTTGATCCGTTGGGCTTCTTTGGACCAAGTTCGTCTCCTTCGTCCGTCTTCGTCTTCCCATTATATCCATTGGCCTTCTTTGGACCAAGTTCGTCTCGTTCGTCCGTCATCGTGCTTCCATTAGGTCCGTTGGCCTTCTTTGGACCATGTTCGTCTCGTTCGTCCCTCTTCGACCTACCATTAGTTCCGTTGGCCTTCTTTGGACAAAGTTCGTCTCGTTCGTCTGTCATCGTGCTTCCATTAGGTCCGTTGGCCTTCTTTGGACCAAGTTCGTCTCGTTCGTCCCTCTTCGTCCTCCCTTAGTTCCGTTGGCCTTCTTTGGACCAAGTTCGTCTCGCTCGTCCATCTTCGTCTTTCTATTAGATCTGTTGTCGTTCTTTGGACCAAGTTCGTCTCCTTCATCCGTCTTCGTCTTCCCATTAGATCCGTTGGCCTTCTTTGGACCAAATTCGTCTCCTTCGTCCTTCTTCGTCCTCCCATTAGATCCGTTGGCCTTCTTTGGACCAAGTTCGTCTCGTTTGTCCCTCTTCGTCCTTCCATTAGTTCCGTTGGCCTTCTTTGGACCAAGTTCGTCTCGTTCGTCCATCTTCGTCCTCCCATTTGATCCGTTGGCCTTCTTTGGACCAAGTTCGTCTCCTTCGTCCGTCTTCGTCTTCCCATTAGATCCGTTGGCCTTCTTTGGACCAAGTTCGTCTCGTTCGTCCGTCATCGTGCTTCCATTAGGTCCGTTGGCCTTTTTTGGACCAAGTTCGTCTCGTTCGTCCGTCATCGTGCTTCCATTAGGTCCGTTGGCCTTCTTTGGACCAAGTTCGTCTCGTTCGTCCCTCTTCGTCCTACCATTAGTTCCGTTGGGCTTCTTCGGACCAAGTTCGTCTCGTTCGTCCATCTTCGTCCTCCCATTTGATACGTTGGCCTTCTTTGGACCAAGTTCATCTCCTTCGTCCGTCTTCGTCTTCCCATTATATCCGTTGTCCTTCTTTGGACCAAGTTCGTCTCGTTCGTCCCTCTTCGTCCTCCCATTTGATCCGTTGGGCTTCTTTGGACCAAGTTCGTCTCCTTCGTCCGTCTTCGTCTTCCCATTATATCCGTTGGCCTTCATTGGACCAAGTTCGTCTCGTTCGTCCGTCATCATGCTTCCATTAGGTCCGTTGGCCTTCTTTGGACCAGGTTCGTCTCGTTCGTCCCTCTTCGTCCTACCATTAGTTCCGTTCGGCTTCTTTGGACCAAGTTCGTCTCGTTCGTCCATCTTCGTCCTCCCATTAGGTCCGTTGGCCTTCTTTGGACCAAGTTCGTCTCTTTAGTCCCTACTCGTCCTCCCATTTGATCCGTTGGCCTTCTTTGGACCAAGTTCGTCCCGTTCGTCCCGCTTCGTCTTCCCATTAGATCCGTTGGCCTTCTTTGGACCAAGTTCGTCTCGTTCGTCCATCTTCGTCCTCCCATTAGATCCGTTGGACTTCTTTGGACCAAGTTCGTCTCCTTCGTCCCTCTTCGTCGTCCCATTAGGTCCGTTGGCCTTCTTTGGACCAAGTTCGTCTCCTTCGTCCATCTTCGTCCTCCCATTAGATCCGTTGGCCTTCTTTGGACCAAGTTCGTCTCGTTCGTCCATCTTCGTCCTCGCATTAGATCCGTTGTCCTTCTTTGGACCAAGTTCGTCTCGTTCGTCCCTCTTCGTCCTCCCATTAGATCCGTTGGCCTTCCTTGGACCAAGTTCGTCTCGTTCGTCCCTCTTCGTCCTCCCATTAGTTCCGTTGGCCTTCTTTGGACCAAGTTCGTCTCGTTCGTTCCTCTTCGTCGTCCCATTAGATCCGTTGGCCTTCTTTGGACCAAGTTCGTCTCGTTCGTCCGTCATCGTGCTTCCATTAGGTCCGTTGGCCTTCGTTGGACCAAGTTCGTCTCGTTCGTCCGTCTTCGTCTTCCCATTATATCCGTTGGCCTTCTTTGGACCAAGTTCGTCTCGTTCGTCCGTCATCGTGCTTCCATTAGGTCCGTTGGCCTCCTTTGGACCAAGTTCGTCTCGTTCGTCCATCTTCGTCCTCGCATTAGATCCGTTGTCCTTCTTTGGACCAAGTTCGTCTCGTTCGTCCCTCTTCGTCCTCCCATTAGATCCGTTGGCCTTCCTTGGACCAAGTTCGTCTCGTTCGTCCCTCTTCGTCCTCCCATTAGATCCGTTGGCCTTCCTTGGACCAAGTTCGTCTCGTTCGTCCCTCTTCGTCCTCCCATTAGATCCGTTGGACTTCTTTGGACCAAGTTCGTCTCCTTCGTCCCTCTTCGTCGTCCCATTAGATCCGTTGGCCTTCTTTGGACCAAGTTCGTCTCGTTCGTCCTCCCATTTGATCCGTTGGCCTTCTTTGGACCAAGTTCGTCTCCTTCGTCCGTCTTCGTCTTCCCATTATATCCGTTGGCCTTCTTTGGACCAAGTTCGTCTCGTTCGTCCGTCATCGTGCTTCCATTAGGTCCGTTGGCCTCCTTTGGACCAAGTTCGTCTCCTTCGTCCCTCTTCGTCCTCCCATTAGTTCCGTTGGCCTTCTTTGGACCAAGTTCGTCTCGTTCGTTCCTCTTCGTCGTCCCATTAGATCCGTTGGCCTTCTTTGGACCAAGTTCGTCTCGTTCGTCCGTCATCGTGCTTCCATTAGGTCCGTTGGCCTTCGTTGGACCAAGTTCGTCTCGTTCGTCCCACTTCGTCGTCCCATTAGATCCGTTGGCCTTCTTTGGACCAAGTTCGTCTCCTTCGTCCGTCTTCATCCTCGCATTAGATCCGTTGTCCTTCTTTGGAAGAAGTTCGTCTCGTTCGTCCCGCTTCGTCGTCCCATTAGATCCGTTGGTCTTCTTTGGACCAAGTTCGTCTCGTTCGTCTGTCATCGTGCTTCCATTAGGTCCGTTGGCCTTCGTTGGACCAAGTTCGTCTCGTTCGTCCCACTTCGTCGTCCCATTAGATCCGTTGGCCTTCTTTGGACCAAGTTCGTCTCCTTCGTCCGTCTTCATCCTCGCATTAGATCCGTTGTCCTTCTTTGGAAGAAGTTCGTCTCGTTCGTCCCGCTTCGTCGTCCCATTAGATCCGTTGGTCTTCTTTGGACCAAGTTCGTCTCGTTCGTCCCACTTCGTCGTCCCATTAGATCCGTTGGCCTTCTTTGGACCAAGTTCGTCTCCTTCGTCCGTCTTCATCCTCGCATTAGATCCGTTGTCCTTCTTTGGAAGAAGTTCGTCTCGTTCGTCCCGCTTCGTCGTCCCATTAGATCCGTTGGTCTTCTTTGGACCAAGTTCGTCTCGTTCGTCCCTCTTCGTCCTACCATTAGTTCCGTTCGGCTTCTTTGGACCAAGTTCGTCTCGTTCGTCCATCTTCGTCCTCCCATTAGGTCCGTTGGCCTTCTTTGGACCAAGTTCGTCTCTTTAGTCCCTACTCGTCCTCCCATTTGATCCGTTGGCCTTCTTTGGACCAAGTTCGTCCCGTTCGTCCCGCTTCGTCTTCCCATTAGATCCGTTGGCCTTCTTTGGACCAAGTTCGTCTCGTTCGTCCATCTTCGTCCTCCCATTAGATCCGTTGGACTTCTTTGGACCAAGTTCGTCTCCTTCGTCCCTCTTCGTCGTCCCATTAGGTCCGTTGGCCTTCTTTGGACCAAGTTCGTCTCCTTCGTCCATCTTCGTCCTCCCATTAGATCCGTTGGCCTTCTTTGGACCAAGTTCGTCTCGTTCGTCCATCTTCGTCCTCACATTAGATCCGTTGTCCTTCTTTGGACCATGTTCGTCTCGTTCGTCCCTCTTCGTCCTACCATTAGTTCCGTTGGCCTTCTTTGGACCAAGTTTGTCTCGTTCGTCCATCTTCGTCCTCCCATTTGATCCGTTGGCCTTCTTTGGACCAAGTTCGTCTCCTTCGTCCGTCTTCGTGTTCACATTAGATCCGTTGGCCTTCTTTGGACCAAGTTCGTCTCGTTCGTCCGTCATCGTGCTTCCATTCGGTCCGTTGGCCTTCTTTGGACCAAGTTCGTCTCGCTCGTCCATCTTCGTCTTGCTATTAGATCCGTTGTCGTGCTTTGGACCAAGTTCGTTTTGTTCGTTACGCTTCGTCGTCCCATTAGATTCGTTGGCCTTCTTTGGATCAAGTTCGTCTCCTTCGTCCGTCTTCATCCTCGCATTAGATCAGTTGTCCTTCTTTGGACCAAGTTCGTCTCGTTCGTCCCGCTTCGTCTTCCCATTAGATCCGTTGGCCTTCTTTGGACCAAGTTCGTCTCCTTCGTCCTTCTTCGTCCTGCCATTAGATCCGTTGGCCTTTTTTGGACCAAGTTCGTCTCGTTTGTCCCTCTTCGTCCTTCCATTAGTTTCGTTGGCCTTCTTTGGACCAAGTTCGTCTCGTTCGTCCATCTTCGTCCTCCCATTTGATCCGTTGGCCTTATTTGGACCAAGTTCGTCTCCTTCGTCCGTCTTCGTCTTCCCATTAGATCCGTTGGCCTTCTTTGGACCAAGTTCGTCTCGTTCGTCCGTCATCGTGCTTCCATTAGGTCCGTTGGCCTTTTTTGGACCAAGTTCGTCTCCTTCGTCCGTCTTCGTCTTCCCATTAGATCCGTTGGCCTTCTTTGGAGAAAGTTCGTCTCGTTCGTCCGTCATCGTGCTTCCATTAGGTCCGTTGGCCTCCTTTGGACCAAGTTCGTCTCCTTCGTCCCTCTTCGTCCTCCCATTAGTTCCGTTGGCCTTCTTTGGACCAAGTTCGTCTCGTTCGTCCATCTTCGTCCTCGCATTAGATCCGTTGTCGTTCTTTGGACCAAGTTCGTCTCGTTCGTTCCTCTTCATCGTCCCATTAGATCCGTTGGCCTTCTTTGGACCAAGTTCGTCTCGTTCGTCCGTCATCGTGCTTCCATTAGGTCCGTTGGCCTTCTTTGGACCAAGTTCGTCTCGTTCGTCCCTCTAAATCCTCCCATTAGTTCCGTTGGCCTTCTTTGGACCAAGTTCGTCTCGCTCGTCCATCTTCGTCTTTCTATTAGATCTGTTGTCATTCTTTGGACAAAGTTCGTCTCGTTCGTTCCTCTTCGTCGTGCCATTAGATCCGTTGGTCTTCTTTGGACCAAGTTCGTCTCCTTCGTCCGTCTTCGTCTTCCCATTAGATCCGTTGGCCTTCTTTGGACCAAGTTCGTCTCGTTCGTCCGTCATCGTGCTTCCATTAGGTCCGTTGGCCTTTTTTGGACCAAGTTCGTCTCGTTCGTCCGTCATCGTGCTTCCATTAGGTCCGTTGGCCTTCTTGGGACCAAGTTCGTCTCGTTCGTCCCTCTTCGTCCTACCATTAGTTCCGTTGGGCTTCTTCGGACCATGTTCGTCTCGTTCGTCCCTCTTCGTCCTCCCATTTGATACGTTGGCCTTCTTTGGACCAAGTTCCTCTCCTTCGTCCGTCTTCGTCTTCCCATTATATCCGTTGTCCTTCTTTGGACCAAGTTCGTCTCGTTCGTCCCTCTTCGTCCTCCCATTTGATCCGTTGGGCTTCTTTGGACCAAGTTCGTCTCCTTCGTCCGTCTTCGTCTTCCCATTATATCCGTTGGCCTTCTTTGGACCAAGTTCGTCTCGTTCGTCCGTCATCGTGCTTCCATTAGGTCCGTTGGCATTCTTTGGACCATGTTCGTCTCGTTCGTCCCTCTTCGTCCTACCATTAGTTCCGTTGGCCTTCTTTGGACAAAGTTCGTCTCGTTCGTCCGTCATCGTGCTTCCATTAGGTCCGTTGGCCTTCTTTGGACCAAGTTCGTCTCGTTCGTCCCTCTTCGTCCTCCCTTAGTTCCGTTGGCCTTCTTTGGACCAAGTTCGTCTCGCTTGTCCATCTTCGTCTTTCTATTAGATCTGTTGTCGTTCTTTGGACCAAGTTCGTCTCCTTCGTCCGTCTTCGTCTTCCCATTAGATCCGTTGGCCTTCTTTGGACCAAATTCGTCTCCTTCGTCCTTCTTCGTCCTCCCATTAGATCCGTTGGCCTTCTTTGGACCAAGTTCGTCTCGTTTGTCCCTCTTCGTCCTTCCATTAGTTCCGTTGGCCTTCTTTGGACCAAGTTCGTCTCGTTCGTCCATCTTCGTCCTCCCATTTGATCCGTTGGCCTTCTTTGGACCAAGTTCGTCTCCTTCGTCCGTCTTCGTCTTCCCATTAGATCCGTTGGCCTTCTTTGGACCAAGTTCGTCTCGTTCGTCCGTCATCGTGCTTCCATTAGGTCCGTTGGCCTTTTTTGGACCAAGTTCGTCTCGTTCGTCCGTCGTCGTGCTTCCATTAGGTCCGTTGGCCTTCTTTGGACCAAGTTCGTCTCGTTCGTCCCTCTTCGTCCTACCATTAGTTCCGTTGGGCTTCTTCGGACCAAGTTCGTCTCGTTCGTCCATCTTCGTCCTCCCATTTGATACGTTGGCCTTCTTTGGACCAAGTTCATATCCTTCGTCCGTCTTCGTCTTCCCATTATATCCGTTGTCCTTCTTTGGACCAAGTTCGTCTCGTTCGTCCCTCTTCGTCCTCCCATTTGATCCGTTGGGCTTCTTTGGACCAAGTTCGTCTCCTTCGTCCGTCTTCGTCTTCCCATTATATCCGTTGGCCTTCATTGGACCAAGTTCGTCTCGTTCGTCCGTCATCGTGCTTCCATTAGGTCCGTTGGCCTTCTTTGGACCAAGTTCGTCTCGTTCGTCCCTCTTCGTCCTACCATTAGTTCCGTTCGGCTTCTTTGGACCAAGTTCGTCTCGTTCGTCCATCTTCGTCCTCCCATTAGGTCCGTTGGCCTTCTTTGGACCAAGTTCGTCTCTTTAGTCCCTCTTCGTCCTCCCATTTGATCCGTTGGCCTTCTTTGGACCAAGTTCGTCCCGTTCGTCCCGCTTCGTCTTCCCATTAGATCCGTTGGCCTTCTTTGGACCAAGTTCGTCTCGTTCGTCCATCTTCGTCCTCCCATTAGATCCGTTGGACTTCTTTGGACCAAGTTCGTCTCCTTCGTCCCTCTTCGTAGTCCCATTAGGTCCGTTGGCCTTCTTTGGACCAAGTTCGTCTCCTTCGTCCATCTTCGTCCTCCCATTAGATCCGTTGGCCTTCTTTGGACCAAGTTCGTCTCGTTCGTCCATCTTCGTCCTCACATTAGATCCGTTGTCCTTCTTTGGACCAAGTTCGTCTCGTTCGTCCCTCTTCGTCCTCCCATTAGATCCGTTGGCCTTCCTTGGACCAAGTTCGTCTCGTTCGTCCGTCTTCGTCTTCCCATTAGATCCGTTGGCCTTCTTTGGACCAAGTTCGTCTCGTTCGTCCATCTTCGTCCTCCCATTTGATCCGTTGGCCTTCTTTGGACCAAGTTCGTCTCCTTCGTCCGTCTTCGTCTTCCCATTATATCCGTTGGCCTTCTTTGGACCAAGTTCGTCTCGTTCGCCCGTCATCGTGCTTCCATTAGGTCCGTTGGCCTTCTTTGGACCATGTTCGTCTCGTTCGTCCCTCTTCGTCCTACCATTAGTTCCGTTGGCCTTCTTTGGACCAAGTTTGTCTCGTTCGTCCATCTTCGTCCTCCCATTTGATCCGTTGGCCTTCTTTGGACCAAGTTCGTCTCCTTCGTCCGTCTTCGTGTTCACATTAGATCCGTTGGCCTTCTTTGGACCAAGTTCGTCTCGTTCGTCCGTCATCGTGCTTCCATTCGGTCCGTTGGCCTTCTTTGGACCAAGTTCGTCTCGCTCGTCCATCTTCGTCTTGCTATTAGATCCGTTGTCGTGCTTTGGACCAAGTTCGTTTTGTTCGTTACGCTTCGTCGTCCCATTAGATTCGTTGGCCTTCTTTGGATCAAGTTCGTCTCCTTCGTCCGTCTTCATCCTCGCATTAGATCAGTTGTCCTTCTTTGGACCAAGTTCGTCTCGTTCGTCCCGCTTCGTCTTCCCATTAGATCCGTTGGCCTTCTTTGGACCAAGTTCGTCTCCTTCGTCCTTCTTCGTCCTGCCATTAGATCCGTTGGCCTTTTTTGGACCAAGTTCGTCTCGTTTGTCTCTCTTCGTCCTTCCATTAGTTTCGTTGGCCTTCTTTGGACCAAGTTCGTCTCGTTCGTCCATCTTCGTCCTCCCATTTGATCCGTTGGCCTTATTTGGACCAAGTTCGTCTCCTTCGTCCGTCTTCGTCTTCCCATTAGATCCGTTGGCCTTCTTTGGACCAAGTTCGTCTCGTTCGTCCGTCATCGTGCTTCCATTAGGTCCGTTGGCCTTTTTTGGACCAAGTTCGTCTCCTTCGTCCGTCTTCGTCTTCCCATTAGATCCGTTGGCCTTCTTTGGACCAAGTTCGTCTCGTTCGTCCGTCATCGTGCTTCCATTAGGTCCGTTGGCCTCCTTTAGACCAAGTTCGTCTCCTTCGTCCCTCTTCGTCCTCCCATTAGTTCCGTTGGCCTTCTTTGGACCAAGTTCGTCTCGTTCGTCCATCTTCGTCCTCGCATTAGATCCGTTGTCGTTCTTTGGACCAAGTTCGTCTCGTTCGTTCCTCTTCATCGTCCCATTAGATCCGTTGGCCTTCTTTGGACCAAGTTCGTCTCGTTCGTCCGTCATCGTGCTTCCATTAGGTCCGTTGGCCTTCTTTGGACCAAGTTCGTCTCGTTCGTCCCTCTAAATCCTCCCATTAGTTCCGTTGGCCTTCTTTGGACCAAGTTCGTCTCGCTCGTCCATCTTCGTCTTTCTATTAGATCTGTTGTCATTCTTTGGACAAAGTTCGTCTCGTTCGTTCCTCTTCGTCGTGCCATTAGATCCGTTGGTCTTCTTTGCACCAAGTTCGTCTCCTTCGTCCGTCTTCGTCTTCACATTAGATCCGTTGGCCTTCTTTGGACCAAGTTCGTCACGTTCGTCCATCATCGTGCTTCCATTAGGTCCGTTGGCCTTCTTTGGACCAAGTTCGTCTCTTTAGTCCCTCTTCGTCCTCCCATTTGATCCGTTGGCCTTCTTTGGACCAAGTTCGTCTCGTTCGTCCCGCTTCGTCTTCCCATTAGATCCGTTGGCCTTCTTTGGACCAAGTTCGTCTCCTTCGTCCCTCTTCGTCGTCCCATTAGATCCGTTGGCCTTCTTTGGACCAAGTTCGTCTCCTTCGTCCATCTTCGTCCTCCCATTAGATCCATTGGCCTTCTTTGGACCAAGTTCGTCTCGTTCGTCCATCTTCGTCCTCGCATTAGATCCGTTGTCCTTCTTTGGACGAAGTTCGTCTCGTTCGTCCCTCTTCGTCCTCCCATTAGATCCGTTGGCCTTCATTGGACCAAGTTCGTCTCGTTCGTCCGTCTTCGTCTTCCCATTAGATCCGTTGGCCTTCTTTGGACCAAGTTCGTCTCGTTCGTCCCTCTTCGTCCTCCCATTTGATCCGTTGGCCTTCTTTGGACCAAGTTCGTCTCGTTCGTCCCTCTTCGTCCTCCCATTAGATCCGTTGGCCTTCCTTGGACCAAGTTCGTCTCGTTCGTCCGTCTTCGTCTTCCCATTAGATCCGTTGGCCTTCTTTGGACCAAGTTCGTCTCGTTCGTCCATCTTCGTCCTCCCATTTGATCCGTTGGCCTTCTTTGGACCAAGTTCGTCTCCTTCGTCCGTCTTCGTCTTCCCATTATATCCGTTGGCCTTCTTTGGACCAAGTTCGTCTCGTTCGCCCGTCATCGTGCTTCCATTAGGTCCGTTGGCCTTCTTTGGACCATGTTCGTCTCGTTCGTCCCTCTTCGTCCTACCATTAGTTCCGTTGGCCTTCTTTGGACCAAGTTTGTCTCGTTCGTCCATCTTCGTCCTCCCATTTGATCCGTTGGCCTTCTTTGGACCAAGTTCGTCTCCTTCGTCCGTCTTCGTGTTCACATTAGATCCGTTGGCCTTCTTTGGACCAAGTTCGTCTCGTTCGTCCGTCATCGTGCTTCCATTCGGTCCGTTGGCCTTCTTTGGACCAAGTTCGTCTCGCTCGTCCATCTTCGTCTTGCTATTAGATCCGTTGTCGTGCTTTGGACCAAGTTCGTTTTGTTCGTTACGCTTCGTCGTCCCATTAGATTCGTTGGCCTTCTTTGGATCAAGTTCGTCTCCTTCGTCCGTCTTCATCCTCGCATTAGATCAGTTGTCCTTCTTTGGACCAAGTTCGTCTCGTTCGTCCCGCTTCGTCTTCCCATTAGATCCGTTGGCCTTCTTTGGACCAAGTTCGTCTCCTTCGTCCTTCTTCGTCCTGCCATTAGATCCGTTGGCCTTTTTTGGACCAAGTTCGTCTCGTTTGTCTCTCTTCGTCCTTCCATTAGTTTCGTTGGCCTTCTTTGGACCAAGTTCGTCTCGTTCGTCCATCTTCGTCCTCCCATTTGATCCGTTGGCCTTATTTGGACCAAGTTCGTCTCCTTCGTCCGTCTTCGTCTTCCCATTAGATCCGTTGGCCTTCTTTGGACCAAGTTCGTCTCGTTCGTCCGTCATCGTGCTTCCATTAGGTCCGTTGGCCTTTTTTGGACCAAGTTCGTCTCCTTCGTCCGTCTTCGTCTTCCCATTAGATCCGTTGGCCTTCTTTGGACCAAGTTCGTCTCGTTCGTCCGTCATCGTGCTTCCATTAGGTCCGTTGGCCTCCTTTAGACCAAGTTCGTCTCCTTCGTCCCTCTTCGTCCTCCCATTAGTTCCGTTGGCCTTCTTTGGACCAAGTTCGTCTCGTTCGTCCATCTTCGTCCTCGCATTAGATCCGTTGTCGTTCTTTGGACCAAGTTCGTCTCGTTCGTTCCTCTTCATCGTCCCATTAGATCCGTTGGCCTTCTTTGGACCAAGTTCGTCTCGTTCGTCCGTCATCGTGCTTCCATTAGGTCCGTTGGCCTTCTTTGGACCAAGTTCGTCTCGTTCGTCCCTCTAAATCCTCCCATTAGTTCCGTTGGCCTTCTTTGGACCAAGTTCGTCTCGCTCGTCCATCTTCGTCTTTCTATTAGATCTGTTGTCATTCTTTGGACAAAGTTCGTCTCGTTCGTTCCTCTTCGTCGTGCCATTAGATCCGTTGGTCTTCTTTGCACCAAGTTCGTCTCCTTCGTCCGTCTTCGTCTTCACATTAGATCCGTTGGCCTTCTTTGGACCAAGTTCGTCACGTTCGTCCATCATCGTGCTTCCATTAGGTCCGTTGGCCTTCTTTGGACCAAGTTCGTCTCTTTAGTCCCTCTTCGTCCTCCCATTTGATCCGTTGGCCTTCTTTGGACCAAGTTCGTCTCGTTCGTCCCGCTTCGTCTTCCCATTAGATCCGTTGGCCTTCTTTGGACCAAGTTCGTCTCCTTCGTCCCTCTTCGTCGTCCCATTAGATCCGTTGGCCTTCTTTGGACCAAGTTCGTCTCCTTCGTCCATCTTCGTCCTCCCATTAGATCCATTGGCCTTCTTTGGACCAAGTTCGTCTCGTTCGTCCATCTTCGTCCTCGCATTAGATCCGTTGTCCTTCTTTGGACGAAGTTCGTCTCGTTCGTCCCTCTTCGTCCTCCCATTAGATCCGTTGGCCTTCATTGGACCAAGTTCGTCTCGTTCGTCCGTCTTCGTCTTCCCATTAGATCCGTTGGCCTTCTTTGGACCAAGTTCGTCTCGTTCGTCCCTCTTCGTCCTCCCATTTGATCCGTTGGCCTTCTTTGGACCAAGTTCGTCTCCTTCGTCCGTCTTCGTCTTCCCATTATATCCGTTGGCCTTCTTTGGACCAAGTTCGTCTCGTTCGTCCGTCATCGTGCTTCCATTAGGTCCGTTGGCCTTTTTTGGACCAAGTTCGTCTCCTTCGTCCGTCTTCGTCTTCCCATTAGATCCGTTGGCCTTCTTTGGACCAAGTTCGTCTCGTTCGTCCGTCATCGTTCTTCCATTAGGTCCGTTGGCCTTCTTTGGACCAAGTTCGTCTCCTTCGTCCCTCTTCGTCCTCCCATTAGTTCCGTTGGCCTTCTTTGGACCAAGTTCGTCTCGTTCGCCCATCTTCGTCCTCGCATTAGATCCGTTGTCGTTCTTTGGACCAAGTTCGTCTCGTTCGTTCCTCTTCATCGTCCCATTAGATCCGTTGGCCTTCTTTGGACCAAGTTCGTCTCGTTCGTCCGTCATCGTGCTTCCATTAGGTCCGTTGGCCTTCTTTGGACCAAGTTCGTCTCGTTCGTCCCTCTAAATCCTCCCATTAGTTCCGTTGGCCTTCTTTGGACCAAGTTCGTCTCGCTCGTCCATCTTCGTCTTTCTATTAGATCTGTTGTCATTCTTTGGACAAAGTTCGTCTCGTTCGTTCCTCTTCGTCGTGCCATTAGATCCGTTGGTCTTCTTTGGACCAAGTTCGTCTCCTTCGTCCGTCTTCGTCTTCACATTAGATCCGTTGGCCTTCTTTGGACCAAGTTCGTCACGTTCGTCCATCATCGTGCTTCCATTAGGTCCGTTGGCCTTCTTTGGACCAAGTTCGTCTCTTTAGTCCCTCTTCGTCCTCCCATTTGATCCGTTGGCCTTCTTTGGACCAAGTTCGTCTCGTTCGTCCCGCTTCGTCTTCCCATTAGATCCGTTGGCCTTCTTTGGACCAAGTTCGTCTCCTTCGTCCCTCTTCGTCGTCCCATTAGATCCGTTGGCCTTCTTTGGACCAAGTTCGTCTCCTTCGTCCATCTTCGTCCTCCCGTTAGATCCGTTGGCCTTCTTTGGACCAAGTTCGTCTCGTTCGTCCATCTTCGTCCTCGCATTAGATCCGTTGTCTTTCTTTGGACGAAGTTCGTCTCGTTCGTCCCTCTTCGTCCTCCCATTAGATCCGTTGGCCTTCATTGGACCAAGTTCGTCTCGTTCGTCCGTCTTCCTCTTCCCATTAGATCCGTTGGCCTTCTTTGGACCAAGTTCGTCTCGTTCGTCCCTCTTCGTCCTCCCATTTGATCCGTTGGCCTTCTTTGGACCAAGTTCGTCTCCTTCGTCCGTCTTCGTCTTCCCATTATATCCGTTGGCCTTCTCTGGACCAAGTTCGTCTCGTTCGTCTGTCATCGTGCTTCCATTAGGTCCGTTGGCCTTCTTTGGACCATGTTCGTCTCGTTCGTCCCTCTTCGTCCTACCATTAGTTCCGTTGGCCTTCTTTGGACCAAATTCGTCTCGCTCGTCCATCTTCGTCTTTCTATTAGATCTGTTGTCGTTCTTTGGACCAAGTTCGTCTCGTTCGTTCCTCTTCGTCGTCCCATTAGATCCGTTGCCCTTCTTTGGACCAAGTTCATCTCGTTCGTTCGTCATCGTGCTTCCATTAGGTCCGTTGGCCTTCTTTGGACCAAGTTCGTCTCGTTCGTCCCTCTAAATCCTCCCATTAGTTCCGTTGGCCTTCTTTGGACCAAGTTCGTCTCGCTCTTCCATCTTCGTCTTTCTATTAGATCTGTTGTCGTTCTTTGGACCAAGTTCGTCTCATTCGTTCCTCTTCGTCGTGCCATTAGATCCGTTGGTCTTCTTTGGCCCAAGTTCGTCTCCTTCGTCCGTCTTCGTCTTCCCATTAGATCCGTTGGCCTTCTTTGGACCAAGTTCGTCTCGTTCGTCCATCATCGTGCTTCCATTAGGTCCGTTGGCCTTCTTTGGACCAAGTTCGTCTCTTTAGTCCCTCTTCGTCCTCCCATTTGATCCGTTGGCCTTCTTTGGACCAAGTTCGTCTCGTTCGTCCCGCTTCGTCTTCCCATTAGATCCGTTGGCCTTCTTTGGACCAAGTTCGTCTCCTTCGTCCCTCTTCGTCCTCCCATTAGTTCCGTTGGCCTTCTTTGGACCAAGTTCGTCTCGTTCGCCCATCTTCGTCCTCGCATTAGATCCGTTGTCGTTCTTTGGACCAAGTTCGTCTCGTTCGTTCCTCTTCATCGTCCCATTAGATCCGTTGGCCTTCTTTGGACCAAGTTCGTCTCGTTCGTCCGTCATCGTGCTTCCATTAGGTCCGTTGGCCTTCTTTGGACCAAGTTCGTCTCGTTCGTCCCTCTAAATCCTCCCATTAGTTCCGTTGGCCTTCTTTGGACCAAGTTCGTCTCGCTCGTCCATCTTCGTCTTTCTATTAGATCTGTTGTCATTCTTTGGACAAAGTTCGTCTCGTTCGTTCCTCTTCGTCGTGCCATTAGATCCGTTGGTCTTCTTTGGACCAAGTTCGTCTCCTTCGTCCGTCTTCGTCTTCACATTAGATCCGTTGGCCTTCTTTGGACCAAGTTCGTCACGTTCGTCCATCATCGTGCTTCCATTAGGTCCGTTGGCCTTCTTTGGACCAAGTTCGTCTCTTTAGTCCCTCTTCGTCCTCCCATTTGATCCGTTGGCCTTCTTTGGACCAAGTTCGTCTCGTTCGTCCCGCTTCGTCTTCCCATTAGATCCGTTGGCCTTCTTTGGACCAAGTTCGTCTCCTTCGTCCCTCTTCGTCGTCCCATTAGATCCGTTGGCCTTCTTTGGACCAAGTTCGTCTCCTTCGTCCATCTTCGTCCTCCCATTAGATCCGTTGGCCTTCTTTGGACCAAGTTCGTCTCGTTCGTCCATCTTCGTCCTCGCATTAGATCCGTTGTCCTTCTTTGGACGAAGTTCGTCTCGTTCGTCCCTCTTCGTCCTCCCATTAGATCCGTTGGCCTTCATTGGACCAAGTTCGTCTCGTTCGTCCGTCTTCCTCTTCCCATTAGATCCGTTGGCCTTCTTTGGACCAAGTTCGTCTCGTTCGTCCCTCTTCGTCCTCCCATTTGATCCGTTGGCCTTCTTTGGACCAAGTTCGTCTCCTTCGTCCGTCTTCGTCTTCCCATTATATCCGTTGGCCTTCTCTGGACCAAGTTCGTCTCGTTCGTCTGTCATCGTGCTTCCATTAGGTCCGTTGGCCTTCTTTGGACCATGTTCGTCTCGTTCGTCCCTCTTCGTCCTACCATTAGTTCCGTTGGCCTTCTTTGGACCAAATTCGTCTCGCTCGTCCATCTTCGTCTTTCTATTAGATCTGTTGTCGTTCTTTGGACCAAGTTCGTCTCGTTCGTTCCTCTTCGTCGTCCCATTAGATCCGTTGCCCTTCTTTGGACCAAGTTCATCTCGTTCGTCCGTCATCGTGCATCCATTAGGTCCGTTGGCCTTCTTTGGACCAAGTTCGTCTCGTTCGTCCCTCTAAATCCTCCCATTAGTTCCGTTGGCCTTCTTTGGACCAAGTTCGTCTCGCTCTTCCATCTTCGTCTTTCTATTAGATCTGTTGTCGTTCTTTGGACCAAGTTCGTCTCCTTCGTTCCTCTTCGTCGTGCCATTAGATCCGTTGGTCTTCTTTGGCCCAAGTTCGTCTCCTTCGTCCGTCTTCGTCTTCCCATTAGATCCGTTGGCCTTCTTTGGACCAAGTTCGTCTCGTTCGTCCATCATCGTGCTTCCATTAGGTCCGTTGGCCTTCTTTGGACCAAGTTCGTCTCTTTAGTCCCTCTTCGTCCTCCCATTTGATCCGTTGGCCTTCTTTGGACCAAGTTCGTCTCGTTCGTCCCGCTTCGTCTTCCCATTAGATCCGTTGGCCTTCTTTGGACCAAGTTCGTCTCCTTCGTCCCTCTTCGTCCTCCCATTAGTTCCGTTGGCCTTCTTTGGACCAAGTTCGTCTCGTTCGCCCATCTTCGTCCTCGCATTAGATCCGTTGTCGTTCTTTGGACCAAGTTCGTCTCGTTCGTTCCACTTCATCGTCCCATTAGATCCGTTGGCCTTCTTTGGACCAAGTTCGTCTCGTTCGTCCGTCATCGTGCTTCCATTAGGTCCGTTGGCCTTCTTTGGACCAAGTTCGTCTCGTTCGTCCCTCTAAATCCTCCCATTAGTTCCGTTGGCCTTCTTTGGACCAAGTTCGTCTCGCTCGTCCATCTTCGTCTTTCTATTAGATCTGTTGTCATTCTTTGGACAAAGTTCGTCTCGTTCGTTCCTCTTCGTCGTGCCATTAGATCCGTTGGTCTTCTTTGGACCAAGTTCGTCTCCTTCGTCCGTCTTCGTCTTCACATTAGATCCGTTGGCCTTCTTTGGACCAAGTTCGTCTCGTTCGTTCCACTTCATCGTCCCATTAGATCCGTTGGCCTTCTTTGGACCAAGTTCGTCTCGTTCGTCCGTCATCGTGCTTCCATTAGGTCCGTTGGCCTTCTTTGGACCAAGTTCGTCTCGTTCGTCCCTCTAAATCCTCCCATTAGTTCCGTTGGCCTTCTTTGGACCAAGTTCGTCTCGCTCGTCCATCTTCGTCTTTCTATTAGATCTGTTGTCATTCTTTGGACAAAGTTCGTCTCGTTCGTTCCTCTTCGTCGTGCCATTAGATCCGTTGGTCTTCTTTGGACCAAGTTCGTCTCCTTCGTCCGTCTTCGTCTTCACATTAGATCCGTTGGCCTTCTTTGGACCAAGTTCGTCACGTTCGTCCATCATCGTGCTTCCATTAGGTCCGTTGGCCTTCTTTGGACCAAGTTCGTCTCTTTAGTCCCTCTTCGTCCTCCCATTTGATCCGTTGGCCTTCTTTGGACCAAGTTCGTCTCGTTCGTCCCGCTTCGTCTTCCCATTAGATCCGTTGGCCTTCTTTGGACCAAGTTCGTCTCCTTCGTCCCTCTTCGTCGTCCCATTAGATCCGTTGGCCTTCTTTGGACCAAGTTCGTCTCCTTCGTCCATCTTCGTCCTCCCATTAGATCCGTTGGCCTTCTTTGGACCAAGTTCGTCTCGTTCGTCCATCTTCGTCCTCGCATTAGATCCGTTGTCCTTCTTTGGACGAAGTTCGTCTCGTTCGTCCCTCTTCGTCCTCCCATTAGATCCGTTGGCCTTCATTGGACCAAGTTCGTCTCGTTCGTCCGTCTTCCTCTTCCCATTAGATCCGTTGGCCTTCTTTGGACCAAGTTCGTCTCGTTCGTCCCTCTTCGTCCTCCCATTTGATCCGTTGGCCTTCTTTGGACCAAGTTCGTCTCCTTCGTCCGTCTTCGTCTTCCCATTATATCCGTTGGCCTTCTCTGGACCAAGTTCGTCTCGTTCGTCTGTCATCGTGCTTCCATTAGGTCCGTTGGCCTTCTTTGGACCATGTTCGTCTCGTTCGTCCCTCTTCGTCCTACCATTAGTTCCGTTGGCCTTCTTTGGACCAAATTCGTCTCGCTCGTCCATCTTCGTCTTTCTATTAGATCTGTTGTCGTTCTTTGGACCAAGTTCGTCTCGTTCGTTCCTCTTCGTCGTCCCATTAGATCCGTTGGCCTTCTTTGGACCAAGTTCATCTCGTTCGTCCGTCATCGTGCTTCCATTAGGTCCGTTGGCCTTCTTTGGACCAAGTTCGTCTCGTTCGTCCCTCTAAATCCTCCCATTAGTTCCGTTGGCCTTCTTTGGACCAAGTTCGTCTCGCTCTTCCATCTTCGTCTTTCTATTAGATCTGTTGTCGTTCTTTGGACCAAGTTCGTCTCATTCGTTCCTCTTCGTCGTGCCATTAGATCCGTTGGTCTTCTTTGGCCCAAGTTCGTCTCCTTCGTCCGTCTTCGTCTTCCCATTAGATCCGTTGGCCTTCTTTGGACCAACTTCGTCTCGTTCGTCCATCATCGTGCTTCCATTAGGTCCGTTGGCCTTCTTTGGACCAAGTTCGTCTCTTTAGTCCCTCTTCGTCCTCCCATTTGATCCGTTGGCCTTCTTTGGACCAAGTTCGTCTCGTTCGTCCCGCTTCGTCTTCCCATTAGATCCGTTGGCCTTCTTTGGACCAAGTTCGTCTCCTTCGTCCATCTTCGTCCTCCCATTAGATCCGTTGGCCTTCTTTGGACCAAGTTCGTCTCGTTCGTCCGTCTTCGTCTTTCCATTAGATCCGTTGGCCTTCTTTGGACCAAGTTCGTCTCCTTCGTCCCTCTTCGTCGTCCCATTAGATCCGTTGGCCTTCTTTGGACCAAGTTCGTCTCCTTCGTCCATCTTCGTCCTCCCATTAGATCCGTTGGCCTTCTTTGGACCAAGTTCGTCTCGTTCGTCCCTCTTCGTCCTTCCATTAGATCCGTTGGCCTTCTTTGGACCAAGTTCGTCTCGTTCGTCCGTCTTCGTCTTCCCATTAGATCCGTTGGCCTTCTTTGGACCAAGTTCGTCTCCTTCGTCCCTCTTCGTCGTCCCATTAGATCCGTTGGCCTTCTTTGGACCAAGTTCGTCTCCTTCGTCCATCTTCGTCCTCCCATTAGATCCGTTGGCCTTCTTTGGACCAAGTTCGTCTCGTTCGTCCATCTTCGTCCTCGAATTAGATCCGTTGTCCTTCTTTGGACGAAGTTCGTCTCGTTCGTTCCTCTTCGTCCTCCCATTAGATCCATTGGCCTTCTTTGGACCAAGTTCGTCTCGTTCGTCCGTCTTCGTCTTCCCATTAGATCCGTTGGCCTTCTTTGGACCAAGTTCGTCTCGTTCGTCCATCTTCGTCCTCCCATTTGATCCGTTGACCTTCTTTGGACCAAGTTCGTCTCCTTCGTCCGTCTTCGTCTTCCCATTATATCCGTTGGCTTTCTCTGGACCAAGTTCGTCTCGTTCGTCCGTCATCGTGCTTCCATTTGGTTCGTTGGCCTTCTTTGGACCATGTTCGTCTTGTTCGTCCCTCTTCGTCCTACCATTAGTTCAGTTGGCCTTCTTTGGACCAAGTTCGTCTCGTTCGTCTGTCATCGTGCTTCCATTAGGTCCGTTGGCCTTCTTTGGACCAAGTTCGTCTCGTTCGTCCCTCTTCGTCCTCCCATTAGTTCCGTTGGCCTTCATTGGACCAAGTTCGTCTCGCTCGTCCATCTTCGTCTTTCTATTAGATCTGTTGTCGTTCTTTGGACCAAGTTCGTCTCGTTCGTTCCTCTTCGTCGTCCCATTAGATCCGTTGGCCTTCTTTGGACCAAGTTCGTCTCGTTCGTCCCTCTTCGTCCTCCCATTAGTTCCGTTGGCCTTCTTTGGACCAAGTTCGTCTCGCTCTTCCATCTTCGTCTTTCTATTAGATCTGTTGTCGTTCTTTCGACCAAGTTCGTCTCATTCGTTCCTCTTCGTCGTGCCATTAGATCCGTTGGTCTTCTTTGGCCCAAGTTCGTCTCCTTCGTCCGTCTTCGTCTTCCCATTAGATCCGTTGGCCTTCTTTGGACCAAGTTCGTCTCGTTCGTCCATCATCGTGCTTCCATTAGGTCCATTGGCCTTCTTTGGACCAAGTTCGTCTCTTTAGTCCCTCTTCGTCCTCCCATTTGATCCATTGGCCTTCTTTGGACCAAGTTCGTCTTGTTCGTCCCGCTTCGTCTTCCCATTAGATCCGTTGGCCTTCTTTGGACCAAGTTCGTCTCCTTCGTCCATCTTCGTCCTCCCATTAGATCCGTTGGCCTTCTTTGGACCAAGTTCGTCTCGTTCGTCCCTCTTCGTCCTTCCATTAGATCCGTTGGCCTTCTTTGGACCAAGTTCGTCTCGTTCGTCCGTCTTCGTCTTCCCATTAGATCCGTTGGCTTTCTTTGGACCAAGTTCGTCTCCTTCGTCCCTCTTCGTCGTCCCATTAGATCCGTTGGCCTTCTTTGGACCAAGTTCGTCTCCTTCGTCCATCTTCGTCCTCCCATTAGATCCGTTCGCCTTCCCATTAGATCCGTTGGCCTTCTTTGGACCAAGTTCGTCTGCTTCGTCCATCTTCGTCCTCCCATTAGATCCGTTGGCCTTCTTTGGACCAAGTTAGTCTCGTTCGTCCATCTTCGTCCTCGCATTAGATCCGTTGTCCTTCTTTGGACGAAGTTCGTCTCGTTCGTCCCTCTTCGTCCTCCCATTAGATCCGTTGGCCTTCTTTGGACCAAGTTCGTCTCGTTCGTCCGTCTTCGTCTTCCCATTAGATCCGTTGGCTTTCTTTGGACCAAGTTCGTCTCGTTCGTCCATATTCGTCCTCCCATTTGATCCGTTGGCCTTCTTTGGACCGAGTTCGTCTCCTTCGTCCGTCTTCGTCTTCCCATTATATCCGTTGGCCTTCTTTGGACCAAGTTCGTCTCGTTCGTCCGTCATCGTGCTTCCATTAGGTCCGTTGGCCTTCTTTGGACCATGTTCGTCTCGTTCGTCCATCTTCGTCCTCCCATTTGATCCGTTGGCCTTCTTTGGACCGAGTTCGTCTCCTTCGTCCGTCTTCGTCTTCCCATTATATCCGTTGGCCTTCTTTGGACCAAGTTCGTCTCGTTCGTCCGTCATCGTGCTTCCATTAGGTCCGTTGGCCTTCTTTGGACCATGTTCGTCTCGTTCGTCCCTCTTCGTCCTACCATTAGTTCCGTTGGCCTTCTTTGGACAAAGTTCGTCTCGTTCGTCCGTCATCGTGCTTCCTTTAGGTCCGTTGGCCTTCATTGGACCAAGTTCGTCTCGCTCGTCCATCTTCGTCTTTCTATTAGATCTGTTGTTGTTCTTTGGACCAAGTTCGTCTCGTTCGTTCCTCTTCGTCGTCCCATTACATCCGTTGGCCTTCTTTGGACCAAGTTCGTCTCGTTCGTCCGTCATCGTGCTTCCATTAGGTCCGTTGGCCTTCTTTGGACCAAGTTCGTCTCGTTCGTCCCTCTTCGTCCTCCCATTAGTTCCGTTGGCCTTCTTTGGACCAAGTTCGTCTCGCTCGTCCATCTTCGTCTTTCTATTAGATCTGTTATCGTTCTTTGGACCAAGTTCGTCTCATTCGTTCCTCTTCGTCGTGCCATTAGATCCGTTGGTCTTCATTGGCCCAAGTTCGTCTCCTTCGTCCGTCTTCGTCTTCCCACTAGATCCGTTGGCCTTCTTTGGACCAATTTCGTCTCGTTCGTCCATCATCGTGCTTCCATTAGGTCCGTTTGCCTTCTTTGGACCAAGTTCGTCTCTTTAGTCCCTCTTCGTCCTCCCATTAGATCCGTTGGCCTTCTTTGGGCCATGTTCGTCTCGTTCGTCCATCTTCGTCTTACCATTTGATCCAATGGCCTTCTTTGGACCATGTTCGTCTCCTTCGTCCATCTTCCTCCTCCCATTAGATCCGTTGGCCTTCTTTGGACCAAATTCGTCTCGTTCGTCCCGCTTCGTCTTCCCATTAGTTTCGTTGGCCTTCTTTGGACCAAGTTCGTCTCCTTCGTCCATCTTCGTCCTCCCATTAGATCCGTTGGCCATCTTTGGACCAAATTCTTCTCGTTCGTCCCTCTTCTTCCTTCCATTAGATCCTTTGGCCTTCTTTGGACCAAGTTTGTCTCCTTCGTCCGTCTTCGTCTTCCCACTAGATCCGTTGGCCTTCTTTGGACCAATTTCGTCTCGTTCGTCCATCATCGTGCTTCCATTAGGTCCGTTTGCCTTCTTTGGACCAAGTTCGTCTCTTTAGTCCCTCTTCGTCCTCCCATTAGATCCGTTGGCCTTCTTTGGACCATGTTCGTCTCGTTCGTCCATCTTCGTCTTACCATTTGATCCAATGGCCTTCTTTGGACCATGTTCGTCTCCTTCGTCCATCATCCTCCTCCCATTAGATCCGTTGGCCTTCTTTGGACCAAATTCGTCTCGTTCGTCCCGCTTCGTCTTCCCATTAGTTTCGTTGGCCTTCTTTGGACCAAGTTCGTCTCCTTCGTCCATCTTCGTCCTCCCATTAGATCCGTTGGCCATCTTTGGACCAAGTTCTTCTCGTTCGTCCCTCTTCTTCCTTCCATTAGATCCTTTGGCCTTCTTTGGACCAAGTTCGTCTCGTTCGTCCTTCTTCGTCTTCCCATTAGATCCGTTGGCCTTCTTTGGACCAAGTTCGTCTCCTTCGTCCATCTTCGTCCTCCCATTAGATCCGTTGGCCTTCTTTGGACCAAGTTCGTCTCGTTCGTCCATCTTCGTCCTCGCATTAGATCCGTTGTCCTTCTTTGGACCAAGTTCGTCTTGTTCGTCCCTCTTCGTCTTCCCATTATATCCGTTGGCCTTCTTTGGACCAAGTTCGTCTCGTTCGTCCGTCATCGTGCTTCCATTAGGTCCGTTGGCCTTCTTTGGACCATGTTCGTCTCGTTCGTCCCTCTTCGTCCTACCATTAGTTCCGTTGGCCTTCTTTGGACCAAGTTCGTCTCGTTCGTCCATCTTCGTCCTCTCATTTGATCCGTTGGCCTTCTTTGGACCAAGTTCGTCTCCTTCGTCTGTCTTCGTCTTCCCATTAGATCCGTTGGCCTTCTTTGGACCAAGTTCGTCTCGTTCGTCCGTCATCGTGCTTCCATTAGGTCCGTTGGCCTTCTTTGGCCCAAGTTCGTCTCCTTTGTCCGTCTTCGTTTTCCCATTAGATCCGTTGGCATTCTTTGGACCAAGTTCGTCTCGTTCGTCCATCATCGTGCTTCCATTAGGTCCGTTTGCCTTCTTTGGACGAAGTTCGTCTCTTTAGTCCCTCTTCGTCCTCCCATTAGATCCGTTGGCCTTCTTTGGACCATGTTCGTCTCGTTCGTCCATCTTCGTCTTACCATTTGATCCAATGGCCTTCTTTGGACCACGTTCGTCTCCTTCGTCCATCTTCCTCCTCCCATTAGATCCGTTGGCCTTCTTTGGACCAAGTTCGTCTCGTTCGTCCCGCTTCGTCTTCCCATTAGTTCCGTTGGCCTTCTTTGGACCAAGTTCGTCTCCTTCGTCCATCTTCGTCCTCCCATTAGATCCGTTGGCCATCTTTGGACCAAGTTCGTCTCGTTCGTCCCTCTTCGTCCTTCCATTAGATCCTTTGGCCTTCTTTGGACCAAGTTCGTCTCGTTCGTCCGTCTTCGTCTTCCCATTAGATCCGTTGGCCTTCTTTGGACCAAGTTCGTCTCCTTCGTCCCTCTTCGTCGTCCCATTAGATCCGTTGGCCTTCTTTGGACCAAGTTCGTCTCCTTCGTCCATCTTCGTCCTCCCATTAGATCCGTTGGCCTTCTTTGGACCAAGTTCGTCTCGTTCGTCCATCTTCGTCCTCGCATTAGATCCGTTGTACTTCTTTGGACGAAGTTCGTCTCGTTCGTCCCTCTTCGTCCTCCCATTAGATCCGTTGGCCTTCTTTGGACCAAGTTCGTCTCGTTCGTCCGTCTTCGTCTTCCCATTAGATCCGTTGGCCTTCTTTGGACCAAGTTCGTCTCGTTCGTCCATCTTCGTCCTCCCATTTGATCCGTTGGCCTTCTTTGGACCAAGTTCGTCTCCTTCGTCCGTCTTCGTCTTCCCATTATATCCGTTGGCCTTCTTTGGACCAAGTTCGTCTCGTTCGTCCGTCATCGTGCTTCCATTAGGTCCGTTGGCCTTCTTTGGACCATGTTCGTCTCGTTCGTCCCTCTTCGTCCTACCATTAGTTCCGTTGGCCTTCTTTGGACAAAGTTCGTCTCGTTCGTCCGTCATCGTGCTTCCATTAGGTCCGTTGGCCTTCTTTGGACCAAGTTCGTCTCGTTCGTCCCTCTTCGTCCTCCCATTAGTTCCGTTGGCCTTCATTGGACCAAGTTCGTCTCGCTCGTCCATCTTCGTCTTTCTATTAGATCTGTTGTCGTTCTTTGGACCAAGTTCGTCTCGTTCGTTCCTCTTCTTCGTCCCATTAGATCCGTTGGCCTTCTTTGGACCATGTTCGTCTCGTTCGTCCGTCATCGTGCTTCCATTAGGTCCGTTGGCCTTCTTTGGACCAAGTTCGTCTCCTTCGTCCATCTTCGTCCTCCCATTAGATCCGTTGGCCTTCTTTGGACCAAGTTCGTCTCGTTCGTCCCTCTTCGTCCTCCCATTAGATCCGTTGGCCATCTTTGGACCAAGTTCGTCTCGTTCGTCCCTCTTCGTCCTTCCATTAGATCCTTTGGCCTTCTTTGGACCAAGTTCGTCTCGTTCGTCCGTCTTCGTCTTCCCATTAGATCCGTTGGCCTTCTTTGGACCAAGTTCGTCTCCTTCGTCCCTCTTCGTCGTCCCATTAGATCCGTTGGCCTTCTTTGGACCAAGTTCGTCTCCTTCGTCCCTCTTCGTCGTCCCATTAGATCCGTTGGCCTTCTTTGGACCAAGTTCGTCTCCTTCGTCCATCTTCGTCCTCCCATTAGATCCGTTGGCCTTCTTTGCACCAAGTTCGTCTCGTTCGTCCATCTTCGTCCTCGCATTAGATCCGTTGTACTTCTTTGGACGAAGTTCGTCTCGTTCGTCCCTCTTCGTCCTCCCATTAGATCCGTTGGCCTTCTTTGGACCAAGTTCGTCTCGTTCGTCCGTCTTCGTCTTCCCATTAGATCCGTTGGCCTTCTTTGGACCAAGTTCGTCTCGTTCGTCCATCTTCGTCCTCCCATTTGATCCGTTGGCCTTCTTTGGACCAAGTTCGTCTCTTTCGTCCGTCTTCGTCTTCCCATTATATCCGTTGGCCTTCTTTGGACCAAGTTCGTCTCGTTCGTCCGTCATCGTGCTTCCATTAGGTCCGTTGGCCTTCTTTGGACCATGTTCGTCTCGTTCGTCCCTCTTCGTCCTACCATTAGTTCCGTTGGCCTTCTTTGGACAAAGTTCGTCTCGTTCGTCCGTCATCGTGCTTCCATTAGGTCCGTTGGCCTTCTTTGGACCAAGTTCGTCTCGTTCGTCCCTCTTCGTCCTCCCATTAGTTCCGTTGGCCTTCATTGGACCAAGTTCGTCTCGCTCGTCCATCTTCGTCTTTCTATTAGATCTGTTGTCGTTCTTTGGACCAAGTTCGTCTCGTTCGTTCCTCTTCTTCGTCCCATTAGATCCGTTGGCCTTCTTTGGACCATGTTCGTCTCGTTCGTCCGTCATCGTGCTTCCATTAGGTCCGTTGGCCTTCTTTGGACCAAGTTCGTCTCCTTCGTCCATCTTCGTCCTCCCATTAGATCCGTTGGCCTTCTTTGGACCAAGTTCGTCTCGTTCGTCCATCTTCGTCCTCGCATTAGATCCGTTGTCCTTCTTTGGACGAAGTTCGTCTCGTTCGTCCCTCTTCGTCCTCCCATTAGATCCGTTGGCCTTCTTTGGACCAAGTTCGTCTCGTTCGTCCGTCTTCGTCTTCCCATTAGTTCCGTTGGCCTTCTTTGGACCAAGTTCGTCTCGTTCGTCCATCTTCGTCCTCCCATTTGATCCGTTGGCCTTCATTGGACCAAGTTCGTCTCCTTCGTCCGTCTTCGTCTTCCCATTATATCCGTTGGCCTTCTTTGGACCAAGTTCGTCTCATTCGTCCGTCATCGTGCTTCCATTAGGTCCGTTGGCCTTCTTTGGACCATGTTCGTCTCGTTCGTCCCTCTTCGTCCTACCATTAGTTCCGTTGGCCTTCTTTGGACAAAGTTCGTCTCGTTCATCCGTCATCGTGCTTCCATTAGGTCCGTTGGCCTTCTTTGGACCAAGTTCGTCTCGTTCGTCCCTCTTCGTCCTCCCATTAGTTCCGTTGGCCTTCATTGGACCAAGTTCGTCTCGCTCGTCCATCTTCGTCTTTCTATTAGATCTGTTGTCGTTCTTTGGACCAAGTTCGTCTCGTTCGTTCCTCTTCTTCGTCCCATTAGATCCGTTGGCCTTCTTTGGACCATGTTCGTCTCGTTCGTCCGTCATCGTGCTTCCATTAGGTCCGTTGGCCTTCTTTGGACCAAGTTCGTCTCGTTCGTCCCTCTTCGTCCTCCCATTAGTTCCGTTGGCCTTCTTTGGACCAAGTTCGTCTCGCTCGTCCATCTTCGTCTTTCTATTAGATCTGTTGTCGTTCTTTGGACCAAGTTCGTCTCATTCGTTCCTCTTCGTCGTGCCATTAGATCCGTTGGTCTTCATTGGCCCAAGTTCGTCTCCTTCGTCCGTCTTCGTCTTCCCATTAGATCCGTTGGCCTTCTTTGGACCAAGTTCGTCTCGTTCGTCCATCATCGTGCTTCCATTAGGTCCGTTTGCCTTCTTTGGACCAAGTTCGTCTCTTTAGTCCCTCTTCGTCCTCCCATTAGATCCGTTGGCCTTCTTTGGACCATGTTCGTCTCGTTCGTCCATCTTCGTCATACCATTTGATCCAATGGCCTTCTTTGGACCATGTTCGTGTCCTTCGTCCATCTTCATCCTCTCATTAGATCCGTTGGCCTTCTTTGGACCAAATTCGTCTCGTTCGTCCCGCTTCGTCTTCCCATTAGTTCCGTTGGCCTTCTTTGGACCAAGTTCGTCTCCTTCGTCCATCTTGGTCCTCCAATTAGATCCGTTGGCCATCTTTGGACCAAGTTCGTCTCGTTCGTCCCTCTTCGTCCATCCATTAGATCCTTTGGCCTTCTTTGGACCAAGTTCGTCTCGTTCGTCCGTCTTCGTCTTCCCATTAGATCCGTTGGCCTTCTTTGGACCAAGTTCGTCTCCTTCGTCCATCTTCGTCCTCCCATTAGATCTGTTGGCCTTCTTTGGACCAAGTTCGTCTCGTTCGTCCATCTTCGTCCTCGCATTAGATCCGTTGTCCTTCTTTGGACCAAGTTCGTCTTGTTCGTCCCTCTTCGTCTTCGCATTATATCCGTTGGCCTTCTTTGGACCAAGTTCGTCTCGTTCGTCCGTCATCGGGCTTCCATTAGGTCCGTTGGCCTTCTTTGGACCATGTTCGTCTCGTTCGTCCCTCTTCGTCCTACCATTAGTTCCGTTGGCCTTCTTTGGACCAAGTTCGTCTCGTTCGTCCATCTTCGTCCTCTCATTTGATCCGTTGGCCTTCTTTGGACCAAGTTCGTCTCCTTCGTCTGTCTTCGTCTTCCCTTTAGATCCGTTGGCCTTCTTTGGACCAAGTTCGTCTCGTTCGTCCGTCATCGTGCTTCCATTAGGTCCGTTGGCCTTCTTTGGCCCAAGTTCGTCTCCTTCGTCCGTCTTCGTCTTCCCATTAGATCCGTTGGCCTTCTTTGGACCAAGTTCGTCTCGTTCGTCCATCATCGTGCTTCCATTAGGTCCGTTTGCCTTCTTTGGACCAAGTTCGTCTCTTTAGTCCCTCTTCGTCCTCCCATTAGATCCGTTGGCCTTCTTTGGACCATGTTCGTCTCGTTCGTCCATCTTCGTCCTCCCATTAGATCCGTTGGCCTTCTTTGGACCAAGTTCGTCTTGTTCGTCCATCTTCGTCCTCGCATTAGATCCGTTGTCCTTCTTTGGACCAAGTTCGTCTTGTTCGTCCCTCTTCGTCTTCCCATTATATCTGTTGGCCTTCTTTGGACCAAGTTCGTCTCGTTCGTCCGTCATCGTGCTTCCATTAGGTCCGTTGGCCTTCTTTGGACCATGTTCGTCTCGTTTGTAACGCCCCAAATTTTCACTCTAAGAGACAGAGTGTTAATAAGGTAGAATCATTGTTAATATTAGGATTACGATGAGATTAATAATGGTTTAGTGCTGACGTAGAAAGTCAAACAGAAAAGTCTGTAGACGTTTTGACAGTCGGAATAAGAATATAGTGATATAGAAACCCTAATTGGAGTCAGAGAAATGATTTGAGGATGCCAATAGTGATTTTACAATATTTGAGGATTTTAGGAATTTATTTGGGAATTTTCTGAGAAACAGATAAAAATGTTACCGTTTTGGTCCCTGTAGTTGACTAGGTTGAACTGTGAGTGGATATGGAGACCAGAACTTGTTGGGGAATATTTTTGAGGGTCCAAATGATGTTTTTACATTATTTTAGAATTTTATAAATTATTTTGAGAATTTTTAGAATAGCAGACAAAGAATTGCAGTTTTGGTCCCTATAGACTGTGAATAGGGTAAACAGGAGAGTAAGTGAATGCCAGAAACTTAGGAAATGATCCAAAAAATCAACCAAAAGAGTAACCAATGGTGTTTTTACAATATTTGGGATTTTTAGGAATTTTCTGGGATTTTTTCTGAGAAAGTCAACTTTTACCCTAGTTTACGGGTTACGGTAAAAACCGAAAGTTACCGTAATGCTTCTAAGCTTGATCTTTTTGAACCAAGACTTTTGTGGCACCTTATTTTCATGGATTAGGACTTATTTCAGGGTTCATGAGAGTTTTACCCCAATAGATTAAGTTTAGACAATTTTTACTATGAAATACAAAAGTTACCACACTTAATTACCTTGGAGACTTACCATTTACCATGGTTAAAGTGAAAAATTATTTTACCCCACATGGACTGCAGACCTGCGCCAGTTTTAGAGGGAAGAATGTGGAGAATTCTAGATTTCCATGACTCATGGTTTGTGGCCAATAGGATTAGGGCAAGTGACTAACTAGAGTTAAGTACACCATGGTTAGTTTTAATCATGAATTAAATGGGAAAAAAATCTGGCTAAGGGGGATAAGGGAGAGAGAGCTGGCGAGACATAAGGGAAAGGAGGAGAAGGTCTTCTTCCATTTTTTTCACTTTGTTCTCACATCATAACCCTTTTCCATACTTTTCTCTCAAATTTGCACTCAAAATAATCAAATTTTTCAAGGATTTGCTCTTGATTTTGGGAATCATCAAGCTACTAGGATATTTGGTAAGAACTCCATAGCTTAAGCTTTTAATTTCTCCTTCATGATTCATGAGCTAGAAATCATCTATGAGGTGAGAAAATTCATTTGGTACTTGGATATGTTATGTTTGATTTGGAAGGAAATAATCAAGAAGGAGAAGGAGAAGAGGAAGGAGGGCTAGAGGTTAGGGTTTTTCTTTCACAAGCTAGAGGAAAAGGTAAGGGACAAACTCTCTCTAGCTACCATGGTTATATAAGTTAGTGCTTTGTGTGATTTTTATGCTTGGATGATGATACCTTATATATATTCTTGGTGGAAGTTTTATCATGCTCTTTGTGAAGGGATTTTTCTTATCTATTTGGTGAAGAGATTTGCTATGTGTTGGTGGATGATTGATTTTGTGTTGGTGAAGGATTTGTTATGTCTTGATAAGTGATTTTTCTTATTTATTGATGAAGTGATTTTCTATGAGTGGATGGAGAGATTTCTCATGAGATTGGTGATATGAGATTTTAATAAAGGCATGAGTATGATATTCTTATGAGTGAGGATTGGTACTTGGGGAAAGTTGATAGATCGGTAAGCTTAAAACTATGTTTTTGAAGAAAATTGGATCTTTAAGTGCTTATCTAATTGTGTTCTTGGAAATCAATTTAATGAACTAGGGTTCATGAAGCTAAAATCTGGTTTTGATGCTCAAAAATGATAGGAATGGATTAAAGAATCAAATCACAAAGAGAAATTGCATTTTCGGATTTTTTTGATAAGTGGCCAGAACTGTTCACGCCTTGGGTTTTATGGTTTTCACAGGTGTGAACGTTTCTGCCCTGAAAACACTGTATGCGTGAATTCAGGGGTCAAAATGTAATTTTTGAAAGATTAGGGGCAAAAGTGTAATTTTGGAAAGTTTCAAAACAGAATGTAGAAATGTGATTTTTGAAAATATAAGGGCTGATTTGTAGAAGGAATATTTTTGGGCCAAAAGTGTAATTTTCAAAAGTTTTGGGGCAGAAATGAAAATAAGGGTATTTTTGGGGTCAAGAACATAATTATAGAAAATTTTCCTTAAAAGGATTTTTCCTAAGTGAGTTATAAAATTAAAAGAGAATACAATATAAATTGGGGAATGTAAATGCTTGGTGACATGAAAAGTGCTATGTGATATAACTGCTGTGTGATGTGTGGAAGGCTATGTGCCATAAGCTGTGTGTCATTAAATGATGTGTGCTGTGTGAGAGGCTGTGTGTTGTTTCATTGGCTGTGTGCTATTTCATTGGCTGTGTGTCATTTAATGCTGTGTGTTATGTGACGGGTCTATGATTGATTGTCATTGGACTGGATATCTATGGATTGTATTTTATTGGGCTGTGTGCCAAGTGCTGTGTGCAAAGGGCTGTGTGCCGGGCTGTGTGCCAACTGCTGTGTGCAAAACAAAGTAATCTCCATGGAGTGCGGGCTAAATGCTCGTGACTGAGTGTCGAATAAATGAGGAGTTTGGGGAAAAGTAATCTCCATGGAGTGCGCGGGCTACGTGCTCGTGACTGTGTGTCGAATCTGTTATGAAGAAAGGGGCCCATAGAAGTGTTTTGTGTGTATATATATATATTGAATGCTTGTGATATGTTTCTGTGTGAAACGGTGATGCTTCTGTGTGAAGTTGGACATTGTGAACTGTGTGACTAGTGTCTGTGTGACCTAGTGGGATATGTGAAGATGAGATGTGACTTCTGTGTGAAGAGATGTCTGTGTGACTTAAACTGATTATGCTACATATGCATGTGTGAGTGATTTCTGCTATAAATGGTCATGGGATGATTTTTGTATGAATTTCTGTGGTATGCTACTTGTATGATTATGGTGATAATGCGAAAGAGATTTTGACCCTTGCCTATATGTTTTGTGCTCCTCGGAACATGATTCATATAGATGGACCATTAGCTTGGTGGACCTGTCAGGACTCGAGGATTGAGACTTACCCTGAAGATGAGTTAACTTAGTGGAAGGACGTGCGGGATCTAATGTGGGTTAGAGCTTCTTACAGAAGTTCTTAGTGCTTGACCAGCATAGGGAGTCGGTACTCTTTTGTAAAGGAACAGATTTTTATATGATGTATTCATTCCAAACATTGGTTTATGGAAAAGATGTAAATTTTATCCAGTAATTGCAACTCATTTTCATATGTTGAATGTTGAGTTATTTATGTTATTTTTTTAATATCTTTTAAGGAAAAGAAAATGGCAAAGAAAATCCATTTGTGAAAATTAATCAAGTTTGTCAGAACTTTTCCGAAAGAAAACCAGACTTAATGAAATTTATTTTCCGCGTTTGGGTTGGTTACTTAAGTGTGACGCTCTCCGAGGAAGAGGGTGTTGCATTAGTGGTATCAGAGCTGGTCGAGTCTTTCGGGAATGTTTGGGTTATAGGTTTGTTATGTTTGTGTTGTGTGAACTCTGATGAATGGATTGGCTGTGTGAATTCTTTGTGAATTTTAATCGACTATGTTAATCCTGTGTGGATTCTTACTGACTAGGAATTCTGTGTGAATTCGGAGTGACGGTGAAGTCCGTGTGAATTCTGAGTAATTGGTGAATTCTGTGTGAATTTTGTTTGAGTTATTGATTGAGTTGATTGAGCTATGTGCTGTGTGAATTCTGAATTGGTGGATTGTTTTGTTATATTCTGGAAAACCTGGTGCCGAGGCGTACTGGAATGGGACGGTACAGCTGAGGAAATCTAAGACTGTATTGGAATGGGATGGTACAGTCGAGGAGAACTTAGTAGGATTATTCGGTACTACCTATGCCAACGATACTGTACAGGTATGGGACTGTACAGGAAAGGATAACCTTCTATAAAGCATGTGAGTGAGGACAAAACATGTGGTTGGAATCCGTGTTGGTTTGTAGGGACAAAGTCGTAAATCTGAAAAGTAACCAGGCAATTATAGAATAGTGTAGAATGGGGTTAGATTTGTGTGATTGTTTTCTTTGGGAAATCACTGTGTGGAATTGTTTAAAGTGTGAGACTTCTTGGATGGGTTCTGATCGGTTTTACCTGTGTGGTTGCCTTGTAGGAACCCATGGCAAGAAGGGCGAACCATGATGATGGGAATTTGGCAAATGCTATCCGAGAGATGGCAGCTGCTGTGGGTCGAAGAGAGGGAAATGGTCAAAGTTTGGCGGACTTTCGTCGTGCTAAACCGACCCAGTTTAAGGGGGGTTATGATCCCGAGGGAGCAGAATTATGGATTCAGGAATTAGAGAAGATCTTTGAGGCCATGGCATGTACAGAGGAACAGAAGGTGACATTTGCTGTGTACATGTTGGTGGGTGATGCTGAGTTTTGGTGGCGTGGGGCACGCCAATTGTTGATAGCCGGGGGAACAGTTATTACCTGGGCTGTGTTTCGTGAGCGATTTCTTGCTAAGTATTTTCCTGAGAATGTTCGTCATAGTAAAGAGAGGGAGTTTCTGAGCCTGACACAAGGGGAGATGTCTGTTGGGGAGTATGCTGCTAAGTTTGAGTCGCTCTCCAAATTTTCCCCGTATTTCCAATTGCATCCTGACCAGGCATGGAAATGCAAGAAATTTCAGGAAGGGTTGAAGTATGACCTGCGAGAGGCAATGGCACCGCTGAAGGTGAATGATTTTGGTGAGCTAATAGAACGTTGCTCTATGATTGAAGAGACTAAAAGAGGGAAAGAAGTGAAACCTAAGGATTATGGACCGTCTAGGTCCGATAAAAAAAGGGAGGAGTATGACCAGAGGAAACCTTACAATAGACCACAGAGGAATCAGCAACCTTATCGCCATGCTACACCTAATTTTGGTGGGGAAAGAAGGTTTAATTCGAATGGCCAGGGTGATAGTCGAGTGTGCTATAAGTGTAAGAAACCAGGCCATCTGGCCGATGCTTGCCCACAGAAGGGGATATTGTGTTATAGGTGTGGGAAGATGGGGCATATTGCTAGGGATTGTCGAATGGTGAAAGATGAGTCAATCGCAAATAGTGCTAAGGCGAGTAAGCCAATGACCTCTGGAACGGTTTATAATTTGACAGCTTCACAGCAAAAGTACCATGATGCAATTGCACAAAGCAAGAACTTACGATATGACGGCTGCGGAAGTAAAATGACTTTTGGGAACAACAAGTGAAGATATTTCTACGAGGTTTTGGGAGCCTAGGACAATACGTTATTTTGTTTTGTGTACTTTAGCTATGGATATGCCAAGTTATTAGTAGATGTAAGTTATGACAGTCGATGTTGGTATGTAATCTTTTGGAGATATCCTATAGGTGTGGAGCCTAATAGGAATGCTTGTAAACATTTAATATATATATATATACATATATGTTGGTGTGTTTCTATGAGAATAATGTGTTGATTGTGTATATATATGCATGTATGAAGGTGTTTGGAATAACTGTAATTGATTGGTGTATGGTTTGGATGATGATGAGATTAGTCATGAAATTATTATTGTTTTCTCATTACTTAAGGTCAAGGCATAGGCCTGATCAACCTATTGGCTTGCTGGTAGCAGAGAGATTGCAATGATGATTTATATGAACTGATCTGTCAAATTCCAAGAGTGGAAAAGTGAGGTTTGCATTTCGACGAGAATGTGAGTGTAGCTGCGAAATTTCGAGGACGAAATTTTTTTTAAGAGGGGGAGAATTGTAACGCCCCAAATTTTCACTCTAAGAGACAGAGTGTTAATAAGGTAGAATCATTGTTAATATTAGGATTACGATGAGATTAATAATGGTTTAGTGCTGACGTAGAAAGTCAAACAGAAAAGTCTGTAGACGTTTTGACAGTCGGAATAAGAATATAGTGATATAGAAACCCTAATTGGAGTCAGAGAAATGATTTGAGGATGCCAATAGTGATTTTACAATATTTGAGGATTTTAGGAATTTATTTGGGAATTTTCTGAGAAACAGATAAAAATGTTACCGTTTTGGTCCCTGTAGTTGACTAGGTTGAACTGTGAGTGGATATGGAGACCAGAACTTGTTGGGGAATATTTTTGAGGGTCCAAATGATGTTTTTACATTATTTTAGAATTTTATAAATTATTTTGAGAATTTTTAGAATAGCAGACAAAGAATTGCAGTTTTGGTCCCTATAGACTGTGAATAGGGTAAACAGGAGAGTAAGTGAATGCCAGAAACTTAGGAAATGATCCAAAAAATCAACCAAAAGAGTAACCAATGGTGTTTTTACAATATTTGGGATTTTTAGGAATTTTCTGGGATTTTTTCTGAGAAAGTCAACTTTTACCCTAGTTTACGGGTTACGGTAAAAACCGAAAGTTACCGTAATGCTTCTAAGCTTGATCTTTTTGAACCAAGACTTTTGTGGCACCTTATTTTCATGGATTAGGACTTATTTCAGGGTTCATGAGAGTTTTACCCCAATAGATTAAGTTTAGACAATTTTTACTATGAAATACAAAAGTTACCACACTTAATTACCTTGGAGACTTACCATTTACCATGGTTAAAGTGAAAAATTATTTTACCCCACATGGACTGCAGACCTGCGCCAGTTTTAGAGGGAAGAATGTGGAGAATTCTAGATTTCCATGACTCATGGTTTGTGGCCAATAGGATTAGGGCAAGTGACTAACTAGAGTTAAGTACACCATGGTTAGTTTTAATCATGAATTAAATGGGAAAAAAATCTGGCTAAGGGGGATAAGGGAGAGAGAGCTGGCGAGACATAAGGGAAAGGAGGAGAAGGTCTTCTTCCATTTTTTTCACTTTGTTCTCACATCATAACCCTTTTCCATACTTTTCTCTCAAATTTGCACTCAAAATAATCAAATTTTTCAAGGATTTGCTCTTGATTTTGGGAATCATCAAGCTACTAGGATATTTGGTAAGAACTCCATAGCTTAAGCTTTTAATTTCTCCTTCATGATTCATGAGCTAGAAATCATCTATGAGGTGAGAAAATTCATTTGGTACTTGGATATGTTATGTTTGATTTGGAAGGAAATAATCAAGAAGGAGAAGGAGAAGAGGAAGGAGGGCTAGAGGTTAGGGTTTTTCTTTCACAAGCTAGAGGAAAAGGTAAGGGACAAACTCTCTCTAGCTACCATGGTTATATAAGTTAGTGCTTTGTGTGATTTTTATGCTTGGATGATGATACCTTATATATATTCTTGGTGGAAGTTTTATCATGCTCTTTGTGAAGGGATTTTTCTTATCTATTTGGTGAAGAGATTTGCTATGTGTTGGTGGATGATTGATTTTGTGTTGGTGAAGGATTTGTTATGTCTTGATAAGTGATTTTTCTTATTTATTGATGAAGTGATTTTCTATGAGTGGATGGAGAGATTTCTCATGAGATTGGTGATATGAGATTTTAATAAAGGCATGAGTATGATATTCTTATGAGTGAGGATTGGTACTTGGGGAAAGTTGATAGATCGGTAAGCTTAAAACTATGTTTTTGAAGAAAATTGGATCTTTAAGTGCTTATCTAATTGTGTTCTTGGAAATCAATTTAATGAACTAGGGTTCATGAAGCTAAAATCTGGTTTTGATGCTCAAAAATGATAGGAATGGATTAAAGAATCAAATCACAAAGAGAAATTGCATTTTCGGATTTTTTTGATAAGTGGCCAGAACTGTTCACGCCTTGGGTTTTATGGTTTTCACAGGTGTGAACGTTTCTGCCCTGAAAACACTGTATGCGTGAATTCAGGGGTCAAAATGTAATTTTTGAAAGATTAGGGGCAAAAGTGTAATTTTGGAAAGTTTCAAAACAGAATGTAGAAATGTGATTTTTGAAAATATAAGGGCTGATTTGTAGAAGGAATATTTTTGGGCCAAAAGTGTAATTTTCAAAAGTTTTGGGGCAGAAATGAAAATAAGGGTATTTTTGGGGTCAAGAACATAATTATAGAAAATTTTCCTTAAAAGGATTTTTCCTAAGTGAGTTATAAAATTAAAAGAGAATACAATATAAATTGGGGAATGTAAATGCTTGGTGACATGAAAAGTGCTATGTGATATAACTGCTGTGTGATGTGTGGAAGGCTATGTGCCATAAGCTGTGTGTCATTAAATGATGTGTGCTGTGTGAGAGGCTGTGTGTTGTTTCATTGGCTGTGTGCTATTTCATTGGCTGTGTGTCATTTAATGCTGTGTGTTATGTGACGGGTCTATGATTGATTGTCATTGGACTGGATATCTATGGATTGTATTTTATTGGGCTGTGTGCCAAGTGCTGTGTGCAAAGGGCTGTGTGCCGGGCTGTGTGCCAACTGCTGTGTGCAAAACAAAGTAATCTCCATGGAGTGCGGGCTAAATGCTCGTGACTGAGTGTCGAATAAATGAGGAGTTTGGGGAAAAGTAATCTCCATGGAGTGCGCGGGCTACGTGCTCGTGACTGTGTGTCGAATCTGTTATGAAGAAAGGGGCCCATAGAAGTGTTTTGTGTGTATATATATATTGAATGCTTGTGATATGTTTCTGTGTGAAACGGTGATGCTTCTGTGTGAAGTTGGACATTGTGAACTGTGTGACTAGTGTCTGTGTGACCTAGTGGGATATGTGAAGATGAGATGTGACTTCTGTGTGAAGAGATGTCTGTGTGACTTAAACTGATTATGCTACATATGCATGTGTGAGTGATTTCTGCTATAAATGGTCATGGGATGATTTTTGTATGAATTTCTGTGGTATGCTACTTGTATGATTATGGTGATAATGCGAAAGAGATTTTGACCCTTGCCTATATGTTTTGTGCTCCTCGGAACATGATTCATATAGATGGACCATTAGCTTGGTGGACCTGTCAGGACTCGAGGATTGAGACTTACCCTGAAGATGAGTTAACTTAGTGGAAGGACGTGCGGGATCTAATGTGGGTTAGAGCTTCTTACAGAAGTTCTTAGTGCTTGACCAGCATAGGGAGTCGGTACTCTTTTGTAAAGGAACAGATTTTTATATGATGTATTCATTCCAAACATTGGTTTATGGAAAAAATGTAAATTTTATCCAGTAATTGCAACTCATTTTCATATGTTGAATGTTGAGTTATTTATGTTATTTTTTTAATATCTTTTAAGGAAAAGAAAATGGCAAAGAAAATCCATTTGTGAAAATTAATCAAGTTTGTCAGAACTTTTCCGAAAGAAAACCAGACTTAATGAAATTTATTTTCCGCGTTTGGGTTGGTTACTTAAGTGTGACGCTCTCCGAGGAAGAGGGTGTTGCATCGTTCGTCCCTCTTCGTCCTACCATTAGTTCCGTTGGCCTTCTTTGGACCAAGTTCGTCTCGTTCGTCCATCTTCGTCCTCTCATTTGATCCGTTGGCCTTCTTTGGACCAAGTTCGTCTCCTTCGTCTGTCTTCGTCTTCCCATTAGATCCGTTGGCCTTCTTTGGACCAAGTTCGTCTCGTTCGTCCGTCATCGTGCTTCCATTAGGTCCGTTGGCCTTCTTTGGACCAAGTTCGTCTCCTTCGTCCGTCTTCGTCTTCCCATTAGATCCGTTGGCCTTCTTTGGACCAAGTTCGTCTCGTTCGTCCGTCATCGTGCTTCCATTAGGTCCGTTGGCCTTCGTTGGACCAAGTTCGTCTCGTTCGTCCCCCTTCGTCCTCCCATTATTTCCGTTGGCCTTCATTGGACCAAGTTCGTCTCGCTCGTCCATCTTCGTCTTTCTATTAGAACTGTTGTCGTTCTTTGGACGAAGTTCGTCTCGTTCGTTCCTCTTCGTCGTCCCGTTAGATCCGTTGGCCATCTTTGGACCAAGTTCGTCTCGTACGTCCGTCATCGTGCTTCCATTAGGTCCGTTGGCCTTCTTTGGACCAAGTTCGTCTCGTTCGTCCCTCTTCGTCCTCCCATTAGATCCGTTGGCCATCTTTGGACCAAGTTCGTCTCGTTCGTCCCTCTTCGTCCTTCCATTAGATCCTTTGGCCTTCTTTGGACCAAGTTCGTCTCGTTCGTCCGTCTTCGTCTTCCCATTAGATCCGTTGGCCTTCTTTGGACCAAGTTCGTCTCCTTCGTCCATCTTCGTCCTCCCATTAGATCCGTTGGCCTTCTTTGGACCAAGTTCGTCTCGTTCGTCCATCTTCGTCCTCGCATTAGATCCGTTGTCCTTCTTTGGACGAAGTTCGTCTAGTTCGTCCCTCTTCGTCCTCCCATTAGATCCGTTGTCCTTCTTTGGACCAAGTTCGTCTCGTTCGTCCGTCTTCGTCTTCCCATTAGATCCGTTGGCCTTCTTTGGACCAAGTTCGTCTCGTTCGTCCATCTTCGTCCTCCCATTTGATCCGTTGGCCTTCTTTGGACCAAGTTCGTCTCCTTCGTCCGTCTTCGTCTTCCCATTATATCCGTTGGCCTTCTTTGGACCAAGTTCGTATCGTTCGTCCATCTTCGTCATCGAATTAGATCCGTTTTCCTTCTTTGGACGAAGTTTGTCTAGTTCGTCCCTCTTCGTCCTCCCATTAGATCCGTTGGCCTTCTTTGGACCAAGTTCGTCTCGTTCGTCCGTCTTCGTCTTCCCATTAGATCCGTTGGCCTTCTTTGGACCAAGTTCGTCTCGTTCGTCCATCTTCGTCCTCCCATTTGATCCGTTGGCCTTCTTTGGACCAAGTTCGTCTCCTTCGTCCGTCTTCGTCTTCCCATTATATCCGTTGGCCTTCTCTGGACCAAGTTCGTCTCGTTCGTCCGTCATCGTGCTTCCATTAGGTCCGTTGGCCTTCTTTGGACCATGTTCGTCTCGTTCGTCCCTCTGCGTCCTACCATTAGTTCCGTTGGCCTTCTTTGGACCAAGTTCGTCTCGTTCATCCGTCATCGTGCTTCCATTAGGTCCGTTGGCCTTCTTTGGACCAAGTTCGTCTCGTTCGTCCCACTTCGTCCTCTCATTAGTTCCGTTGGCCTTCATTGGACCAAGTTCGTCTCGCTCGTCCATCTTCGTCTTTCTATTAGATCTGTTGTCGTTCTTTGGACCAAGTTCGTCTCGTTCGTTCCTCTTCGTCGTCCCATTAGATCCGTTGGCCTTCTTTGGACCAAGTTCGTCTCGTTCGTCCGTATTCGTCTTCCGATTAGATCCGTTGGCCTTCTTTGGACCAAGTTCGTCTCCTTCGTCCCTCTTCGTCGTCCCATTAGATCCGTTGGCCTTCTTTGGACAAAGTTCGTCTCCTTCGTCCATCTTCGTCCTCCCATTAGATCCGTTGGCCTTCCCATTAGATCCGTTGGCCTTCTTTGGACCAAGTTCATCTCCTTCGTCCATCTTCGTCCTCCCATTAGATCCGTTGGCCTTCTTTGGACCAAGTTCGTCTCGTTCGTCCATCTTCGTCCTCGCATTAGATCCGTTGTCCTTCTTTGGACGAAGTTCGTCTCGTTCGTCCCTCTTCGTCCTCCCATTAGATCCGTTGGCCTTCTTTGGACCAAGTTCGTCTCGTTCGTCCATCTTCGTCTTCCCATTAGATCCATTGGCCTTCTTTGGACCAAGTTCGTCTCGTTCGTCCATCTTCGTGCTCCCATTTGATCCGTTGGCCTTCTTTGGACCAAGTTCGTCTCCTTCGTCCGTCTTCGTCTTCCCATTATATCCGTTGGCCTTCTTTGGACCAAGTTCGTCTCGTTCGTCCGTCATCGTGCTTCCATTAGGTCCGTTGGCCTTCTTTGGACCATGTTCGTCTCGTTCGTCCCTCTTCGTCCTACCATTAGTTTCGTTGGCCTTCTTTGGACAAAGTTCGTCTCGTTCGTCCGTCATCGTGCTTCCATTAGGTCCGTTGGCCTTCTTTGGACCATGTTCGTCTCGTTCGTCCCTCTTCGTCCTCCCATTAGTTCCGTTGGCCTTCATTGGACCAAGTTCGTCTCGCTCGTCCATCTTCGTCTTTCTATTAGATCTGTTGTCGTTCTTTGGACCAAGTTCGTCTCGTTCGTTCCTCTTCGTCGTCCCATTAGATCCGTTGGCCTTCTTTGGACCAAGTTCGTCTCGTTCGTCCGTCATCGTGCTTCCATTAGGTCCGTTGGCCTTCTTTGGACCAAGTTCGTCTCGTTCGTCCCTCTTCGTCCTCCCATTAGTTCTGTTGGCCTTCTTTGGACCAAGTTCGTCTCCTTCGTCCGTCTTCGTCCTCCCATTAGATCCGTTGGCCTTCTTTGGACCAAGTTCGTCTCGTTCGTCCCTCTTCGTCCTTCCATTAGATCCGTTGGCCTTCTTTGGACCAAGTTCGTCTCGTTCGTCCGTATTCGTCTTCCGATTAGATCCGTTGGCCTTCTTTGGACCAAGTTCGTCTCCTTCGTCCCTCTTCGTCGTCCCATTAGATTCGTTGGCCTTCTTTGGACCAAGTTCGTCTCCTTCGTCCATCTTCGTCCTCCCATTAGATCCGTTGGCCTTCCCATTAGATCCGTTGGCCTTCTTTGGACCAAGTTCATCTCCTTCGTCCATCTTCGTCCTCCCATTAGATCCGTTGGCCTTCTTTGGACCAAGTTCGTCTCGTTCGTCCATCTTCGTCCTCGCATTAGATCCGTTGTCCTTCTTTGGACGAAGTTCGTCTCGTTCGTCCCTCTTCGTCCTCCCATTAGATCCGTTGGCCTTCTTTGGACCAAGTTCGTCTCGTTCGTCCATCTTCGTCTTCCCATTAGATCCGTTGGCCTTCTTTGGACCAAGTTCGTCTCGTTCGTCCATCTTCGTCCTCCCATTTGATCCGTTGGCCTTCTTTGGACCAAGTTCGTCTCCTTCGTCCGTCTTCGTCTTCCCATTATATCCGTTGGCCTTCTTTGGACCAAGTTCGTCTCGTTCGTCCGTCATCGTGCTTCCATTAGGTCCGTTGGCCTTCTTTGGACCATGTTCGTCTCGTTCGTCCCTCTTCGTCCTACCATTAGTTCCGTTGGCCTTCTTTGGACAAAGTTCGTCTCGTTCGTCCGTCATCGTGCTTCCATTAGGTCCGTTGGCCTTCTTTGGACCAAGTTCGTCTCGTTCGTCCCTCTTCGTCCTCCCATTAGTTCCGTTGGCCTTCATTGGACCAAGTTCGTCTCGCTCGTCCATCTTCGTCTTTCTATTAGATCTGTTGTCGTTCTTTGGACCAAGTTCGTTTCGTTCGTTCCTCTTCGTCGTCCCATTAGATCCGTTGGCCTTCTTTGGACCAAGGTCGTCTCGTTCGTCCGTCATCGTGCTTCCATTAGGTCCGTTGGCCTTCTTTGGACCAAGTTCGTCTCGTTCGTCCCTCTTCGTCCTCCCATTAGTTCCGTTGGCCTTCTTTGGACCAAGTTCGTCTCGCTCGTCCATCTTCGTCTTTCAATTAGATCTGTTGTCGTTCTTTGGACCAAGTTCGTCTCATTCGTTCCTCTTCGTCGTGCCATTAGATCCGTTGGTCTTCATTGGCCCACGTTCGTCTCCTTCGTCCGTCTTCGTCTTCCCATTAGATCCGTTGGCCTTCTTTGGACCAAGTTCGTCTCGTTCGTCCATCATCGTGCTTCCATTAGGTCCGTTGGCCTTCTTTGGACCATGTTCGTCTCCTTCGTCTGTCTTCGTCTTCCCATTAGATCCGTTGGCCTTCTTTGGACCAAGTTCGTCTCGTTCGTCCATCATCGCGCTTCCATTAGGTCCGTTTGCTTTCTTTGGACCAAGTTCGTCTCTTTAGTCCGTCTTCGTCCTCCCATTAGATCCGTTGGCCTTCTTTGGACCATGTTCGTCTCGTTCGTCCATCTTCGTCTTACCATTTGATCCAATGGCCTTCTTTGGACCATGTTCGTCTCCTTCGTCCATCTTCCTCCTCCCATTAGATCCGTTGGCCTTCTTTGGACCAAGTTCGTCTCGTTCGTCCCGCTTCGTCTTCCCATTAGTTCCGTTGGCCTTCTTTGGACCAAGTTCGTCTCCTTCGTCCATCGTCGTCCTCCCATTAGATCCGTTGCCAATCTTTGGACCAAGTTCGTCTCGTTCGTCCCTCTTCGTCCTTCCATTAGATCCTTTGGCCTTCTTTGGACCAAGTTCGTCTCGTTCGTCCGTCTTCGTCTTCCCATTAGATCCGTTGGCCTTCTTTGGACCATGTTCGTCTCCTTCGTCTGTCTTCGTCTTCCCATTAGATCCGTTGGCCTTCTTTGGACCAAGTTCGTCTCGTTCGTCCATCTTCGTCCTCCCATTTGATCCGTTGGCCTTCTTTGGACCAAGTTCGTCTCCTTCGTCCGTCTTCGTCTTCCCATTATATCCGTTGGCCTTCTTTGGACAAAGTTCGTCTCGTTCGTCCGTCATCGTGCTTCCATTAGGTCCGTTGGCCTTCTTTGGACCATGTTCGTCTCGTTCGTCCCTCTTCGTCCTCCCATTAGTTCCGTTGGCCTTCATTGGACCAAGTTCGTCTCGCTCGTCCATCTTCGTCTTTCTATTAGATCTGTTGTCGTTCTTTGGGCCAAGTTCGTCTCGTTCGTTCCTCTTCGTCGTCCCATTAGATCCGTTGGCCTTCTTTGGACCAAGTTCGTGTCGTTCGTCCGTCATCGTGCTTCCATTAGGTCCGTTGGCCTTCTTTGGACCAAGTTCATCTCGTTCGTCCCTCTTCGTCCTCCCATTAGTTCCGTTGGCCTTCTTTGGACCAAGTTCGTCTCCTTCGTCCGTCTTCGTCCTCCCATTAGATCCGTTGGCCTTCTTTGGACCAAGTTCGTCTCGTTCGTCCCTCTTCGTCCTTCCATTAGATCCGTTGGCCTTCTTTGGACCAAGTTCGTCTCGTTCGTCCGTATTCGTCTTCCGATTAGATCCGTTGGCCTTCTTTGGACCAAGTTCGTCTCCTTCGTCCCTCTTCGTCGTCCCATTAGATCCGTTGGCCTTCTTTGGACCAAGTTCGTCTCCTACGTCCATCTTCGTCCTCCCATTAGATCCGTTGGCCTTCCCATTAGATCCGTTGGCCTTCTTTGGACCAAGTTCGTCTCGTTCGTCCATCTTCGTCCTCGCATTAGATCCGTTGTCCTTCTTTGGACCAAGTTTGTCTTGTTCGTCCCTCTTCGTCTTCCCATTATATCCGTTGGCCTTCTTTGGACCAAGTTCGTCTCGTTCGTCCGTCATCGTGCTTCCATTAGGTCCGTTGGCCTTCTTTGGACCATGTTCGTCTCGTTCGTCCCTCTTCGTCCTACCATTACTTCCGTTGGCCTTCTTTGGACCAAGTTCGTCTCGTTCGTCCATCTTCGTCCTCTCATTTGATCCGTTGGCCTTCTTTGGACCAAGTTCGTCTCCTTCGTCTGTCTTCGTCTTCCCATCAGATCTGTTGGCCTTCTTTGGACCAAGTTCGTCTCGTTCGTCCGTCATCGTGCTTCCATTAGGTCCGTTGGCCTTCTTTTGACCATGTTCGTCTCGTTCGTCCCTCTTCGTCCTACCATTAGTTCCGTTGGCCTTCTTTGGACAAAGTTCGTCTCGTTCGTCCGTCATCGTGCTTCCATTAGGTCCGTTGGCCTTCTTTGGACCAAGTTCGTCTCGTTCGTCCCTCTTCGTCCTCCCATTAGTTCCGTTGGCCTTCATTGGACCAAGTTCGTCTCGCTCGTCCATCTTCGTCTTTCTATTAGATCTGTTGTCGTTCTTTGGACCAAGTTCGGCTCGTTCGTTCCTCTTCGTCGTCCCATTAGATCCGTTGGCCTTCTTTGGACCAAGTTCGTCTCGTTCGTCCGTCATCGTGCTTCCATTAGTTCCGTTGGCCTTCTTTGGACCAAGTTCGTCTCGTTCGTCCCTCTTCGTCCTCCCATTAGTTCCGTTGGCCTTCTTTAGACCAAGTTCGTCTCGCTCGTCCATCTTCGTCTTTCTATAAGATCTGTTGTCGTTCTTTGGACCAAGTTCGTCTCATTCGTTCCTCTTCGTCGTGCCATTAGATCCGTTGGTCTTCATTGGCCCAAGTTCGTCTCCTTCGTCCGTCTTCGTCTTCCCATTAGATCCGTTGGCCTTCTTTGGACCAAGTTCGTCTCGTTCGTCCATCATCGTGCTTCCATTAGGTCCGTTGGCCTTCTTTGGCCCAAGTTCGTCTCCTTCGTCCGTCTTCGTCTTCCCATTAGATCCGTTGGCCTTCTTTGGACCAAGTTCGTCTCGTTCGTCCATCATCGCGCTTCCATGAGGTCCGTTTGCCTTCTTTGGACCAAGTTCGTCTCTTTAGTCCGTCTTCGTCCTCCCATTAGATCCGTTGGCCTTCTTTGGACCATGTTCGTCTCGTTCGTCCATCTTCGTCTTACCATTTGATCCAATGGCCTTCTTTGGACCATGTTCGTCTCCTTCGTCCATCTTCCTCCTCCCATTAGATCCGTTGGCCTTCTTTGGACCAAGTTCGTCTCGTTCGTCCCGCTTCGTCTTCCCATTAGTTCCGTTGGCCTTCTTTGGACCAAGTTCGTCTCCTTCGTCCTTCTTCGTCCTCCCATTAGATCCGTTGGCAATCTTTGGACCAAGTTCGTCTCGTTCGTCCCTCTTCGTCCTTCCATTAGATCCTTTGGCCTTCTTTGGACCAAGTTCGTCTCGTTCGTCCGTCTTCGTCTTCCCATTAGATCCGTTGGCCTTCTTTGGACCAAGTTCGTCTCCTTCGTCCATCTTCGTACTCACATTAGATCCGTTGGCCTTCTTTGGACCAAGTTCGTCTCGTTCGTCCATCTTCGTCCTCGCATTAGATCCGTTGTCCTTCTTTGGAGCAAGTTCGTCTTGTTCGTCCCTCTTCGTCTTCCCATTATATCCGTTGGCCTTCTTTGGACCAAGTTCGTCTCGTTCGTCCGTCATCGTGCTTCCATTAGGTCCGTTGGCCTTCTTTGGACCATGTTCGTCTCGTTCGTCCCTCTTCGTCCTACCATTACTTCCGTTGGCCTTCTATGGACCAAGTTCGTCTCGTTCGTCCATCTTCGACCTCTCATTTGATCCGTTGGCCTTCTTTGGACCAAGTTCGTCTCCTTCGTCTGTCTTCGTCTTCCCATCAGATCTGTTGGCCTTCTTTGGACCAAGTTCGTCTCGTTCGTCCGTCATCGTGCTTCCATTAGGTCCGTTGGCCTTCTTTGGACCAAGTTCGTCTCCTTCGTCCGTCTTCGTCTTCCCATTAGATCCGTTGGCCTTCTTTGGACCAAGTTCGTCTCGTTCGTCCGTCATCGTGCTTCCATTAGGTCCGTTGGCCTTCTTTGGACCAAGTTCGTCTCGTTCGTCCCCCTTCGTCCTCCCATTAGTTCCGTTGCCCTTCATTGGACCAAGTTCGTCTCGCTCGTCCATCTTCGTCTTTCTATTAGAACTGTTGTCGTTCTTTGGACGAAGTTCATCTCGTTCGTTCCTCTTCGTCGTCCCGTTAGATCCGTTGGCCATCTTTGGACAATGTTCGTCTCGTACGTCCGTCATCGTGCTTCCATTAGGTCCGTTGGCATTCTTTGGACCAAGTTCGTCTCGTTCGTCCCTCTTCGTCCTCCCATTAGTTCCGTTGGCCTTCTTTGGACCAAGTTCGTCTCGTTCGTGCCTCTTCGTCTTCCCATTAGTTCCGTTGGCCTTCTTTGGACCAAGTTCGTCTCGTTCGTCCCGCTTCGTCTTCCCATTAGTTCCGTTGGCCTTCTTTGGACCAAGTTCGTCTCCTTCGTCCATCTTCGTCCTCCCATTAGATCCGTTGGCCATCTTTGGACCAAGTTCGTCTCGTTCGTCCCTCTTCGTCCTTCCATTAGATCCGTTGGCCTTCTTTGGACCAAGTTCGTCTCGTTCGTCCATCTTCGTCCTCGCATTAGTTCCGTTGGCCTTCTTTGGACCAAGTTCGTCTCGCTCGTCCATCTTCGTCTTTCTATTAGATCTGTTGTCGTTCTTTGGACCAAGTTCGTCTCATTCGTTCCTCTTCGTCGCGCCATTAGATCCGTTGGTCTTCTTTGGCCCAAGTTCGTCTCCTTCGTCCGTCTTCGTCTTCCCATTAGATCCGTTGGCCTTCGTTGGACCAAGTTCGTCTCGTTCGTCCATCATCGTGCTTCCATTAGGTCCGTTGGCCTTCATTGGACCAAGTTCGTCTCGCTCGTCCATCTTCGTCTTTCTATTAGAACCGTTGGCCTTCTTTGGACCAAGTTCGTCTCTTTGGTCCCTCTTCGTCCTCCCATTAGTTCCGTTGACCTTCTTTGGACCAAGTTCGTCTCGTTCGTCCATCTTCGTCCTCGTATTAGATCTCTTGTCCTTGTATGGACCAAGTTCGTCTCGTTCGTCCCTCTTCGTCCTCCCATTAGATCCGTTGGCCATCTTTGGACCAAGTTCGTCTCGTACGTCCGTCATCGTGCTTCCATTAGGTCCGTTGGCCTTCTTTGGACCAAGTTCGTTTCGTTCGTCCCTCTTCGTCCTCCCATTAGTTCCGTTGGCCTTCTTTGGACCAAGTTCGTCTCGTTCGTCCCGCTTCGTCTTCCCATTAGTTCCGTTGGCCTTCTTTGGACCAAGTTCGTCTCCTTCGTCCATCTTCGTCCTCCCATTAGATCCGTTGGCCATCTTTGGACCAAGTTCGTCTCGTTCGTCCCTCTTCTACCTTCCATTAGATCCTTTGGCCTTCTTTGGACCAAGTTCGTCTCGTTCGTCCGTCTTCGTCTTCCCATTAGATCCGTTGGCCTTCTTTGGACCAAGTTCGTCTCCTTCGTCCATCTTCGTCCTCCCATTAGATCCGTTGGCCTTCTTTGGACCAAGTTCGTCTCGTTCGTCCGTCATCGTGCTTCCATTAGGTCCGTTGGCCTTCTTTGGACCAAGTTCGTCTCGTTCGTCCCTCTTCGTCCTCCCATTAGATCCGTTGGCCTTCTTTGGACCAAGTTCGTCTCGTTCGTCCATCTTCGTCCTCCAGTTAGATCCGTTGGCCTTCTTTGGACCAAGTTCGTCTCGTTCGTTCCTCTTCGTCCTCCCATTAGATCCGTTCGGCCTTCTTTGGACCAAGTCCGTCTCCTTCGTCCATCTTCGTCCTCCCATTAGATCCGTTGGCCTTCTTTGTACCAAGTTCGTCTCGTTCGTCCGTCTTCGTCCTCGCATTAGATACGTTGGCCTTCTTTGGACCAAGTTCGTCTCGTTCGTTCCTCTTCGTCGCCCCATTAGATCCGTTGGGCTTCTTTGGACCAAGTTCGTCTCGTTCGTCCGTCATCGTGCTTCCATTAGGTCAGTTGGCCTTCTTTGGACCAAGTTCGACTCGTTCGTCCATCTTCGTCCTCCCATTAGTTTCGTTGGCCTTCTTTGGACCAAGTTCGTCTCGCTCGTCCATCTTCGTCTTTCTATTAGATCTGTTGTCGTTCTTTGGACCAAGTTTGTCTCGTTCGTTCCTCTTCGTCGTGCCATTAGATCCGTTGGTCTTCTTTGGCCCAAGTTCGTCTCCTTCGTCCGTCTTCGTCTTCCCATTAGATCCGTTGGCCTTCTTTGGACCAAGTTCGTCTCGTTCGTCCATCATCGTGCTTCCATTAGGTTCGTTGGCCTTTTTTGGACCAAGTTCGTCTCTTTAGTCCCTCTTCGTCCTCCCATTAGATCCGTCGGCCTTCTTTGGACCATGTTCGTCTCGTTCGTCCATCTTCGTCTTACCATTTGATCCAATGGCCTTCTTTGGACCATGTTCGTCTCCTTCGTCCATCTTCGTCCTCCCATTAGATCCGTTGGCCTTCTTTGGACCAAGTTCGTCTCGTTCGTCCCGCTTCGTCTTCCCATTAGTTCCGTTGGCCTTCTTTGGACCAAGTTCGTCTCCTTCGTCCATCTTCGTCCTCCCATTAGATCCGTTGGCCATCTTTGGACCAAGTTCGTCTCCTTCGTCCATCTTCGTCCTCCCATTAGATCCGTTGGCCTTCTTTGGACCAAGTTCGTCTCGTTCGTCCATCTTCGTCCTCGCCTTAGATCCGTTGTCCTTCTTTGGACCAAGTTCGTCTTGTTCGTCCCTCTTCGTCTTCCCATTATATCCGTTGGCCTTCTTTGGACCAAGTTTGTCTCGTTCGTCCGTCATCGTGCTTCCATTAGGTCCGTTGGCCATCTTTGGACCATGTTCGTCTCGTTCGTCCCTTTTCGTCGTACCATTAGTTCCGTTGGCCTTCTTTGGACCATGTTCGTCTCGTTCGTCCATCTTCGTCCTCCCATTTGATCCGTTGGCCTTCTTTGGACCAAGTTCGTCTCCTTCGTCTGTCTTCGTCTTCCCATTAGATCCGTTGGCCTTCTTTGGACCAAGTTCGTCTCGTTCGTCCGTCATCGTGCTTCCATTAGGTCTGTTGGCCTTCTTGGGACCAAGTTCGTCTCCTTCGTCCGTCTTCGTCTACCCATTAGATCCGTTGGCCTTCTTTGGACCAAGTTCGTCTCGTTCGTCCGTCATCGTGCTTCCATTAGGTCTGTTGGCCTTCTTGGGACCAAGTTCGTCTCCTTCGTCCGTCTTCGTCTACCCATTAGATCCGTTGGCCTTCTTTGGACCAAGTTCGTCTCGTTCGTCCGTCATCGTGCTTCCATTAGGTCCGTTGGCCTTCTTTGGACCAAGTTCGTCTCGTTCGTCCCCCTTCGTCCTCCCATTAGTTCCTTTGGCCTTCATTGGACCAAGTTCGTCTCGCTCGTCCATCTTCGTCATTCAGTTGGCCTTCTTTGGACCAAGTTCGTCTCTTTGGTCCCTATTCGTCCTCCCATTAGTTCCGTTGGCCTTCTTTGAACCAAGTTCGTCTCGTTCGTCCATCTTCGTCCTCGTATTAGATCTCTTGTCCTTCTTTGGACCAAGTTCGTCTCGTTCGTCCCTCTTCGTCCTCCCATTAGATCCGTTGGCCATCTTTGGACCAAGTTCGTCTCGTTCGTCCGTCATCGTGCTTCCATTAGGTCCGTTGGCCTTCTTTGGACCAAGTTCGTCTCGTTCGTCCCTCTTCGTCCTCCCATTAGTTTCGTTGGCCTTCTTTGGACCAAGTTCGTCTCGTTCGTTCCTCTTCGTCTTCCCATTAGTTCCGTTGGCCTTCTTTGGACCAAGTTCGTCTCGTTCGTCCCGCTTCGTCTTCCCATTAGTTCCGTTGGCCTTCTTTGGACCAAGTTCGCCTCCTTCGTCCATCTTCGTCCTCCCATTAGATCCGTTGGCCATCTTTGGACCAAGTTCGTCTCGTTCGTCCCTCTTCGTCCTTCCATTAGATCCTTTGGCCTTCTTTGGACCAAGTTCGTCTCCTTCGTCCATCTTCGTCCTCCCATTAGATCCGTTGGCCTTCTTTGGACCAAGTTCGTCTCGTTCGTCCATCTTCGTCCTCGCATTAGATCCGTTGTCCTTCTTTGGACCAAGTTCGTCGCGTTCGTCCGTCATCGTGCTTCCATTAGGTCCGTTGGCCTTCTTTGGACCATGTTCGTCTCGTTCGTCCCTCTTCGTCCTACCAGTAGTTCCGTTGGCCTTCTTTGGACCAAGTTCGTCTCGTTCGTCCATCTTCGTCCTCCCATTTGATCCGTTGGCCTTCTTTGGGCCAAGTTCGTCTGTCTTCGTCTTCCCATTAGATCCGTTGGCCTTCTTTGGACCAAGTTCGTCTCGTTCGTCCGTCATCGTGCTTCCATTAGGTCCGTTGGCCTTCTTTGGACCAAGTTCGTCTCGTTCGTCCCTCTTCGTCCTCCCATTAGATTCGTTGGCCTTCTTTGGACCATGTTCGTCTCGTTCGTCCATCATCGTGCTTCCATTAGGTCCGTTGGCCTTCTTTGGACCAAGTTCGTCTCCTTCGTCCATCTTCGTCCTCCCATTAGATCCGTTGGCCTTCTTTTGACCAAGTTCGTCTCGTTCGTCCATCTTCGTCCTCCAGTTAGATCCGTTGGCCTTCTTTGGACCAAGTTCGTCTCGTTCGTTCCTCTTCGTCCTCCCATTAGATCCGTTGGCCTTCTTTGGACCAAGTCCGTCTCCTTCGTCCATCTTCGTCCTCCAATTAGATCCGTTGGCCTTCTTTGTACCAAGTTCGTCTCGTTCGTCCTTCTTCGTCCTCGCATTAGATACGTTGGCCTTCTTTGGACCAAGTTTGTCTCGTTCGTTCCTCTTCGTCGTCCCATTAGATCCGTTGGGCTTCTTTGGACCAAGTTCGTCTCGTTCGTCCGTCATCGTGCTTCCATTAGGTCCATTGGCCTTCTTTGGACCAAGTTCGTCTCGTTCGTCCCTCTTCGTCCTCCCATTAGTTCCGTTGGCCTTCTTTGGACCAAGTTCGTCTCGCTCGTCCATCTTCGTCTTTCTATTAGATCTGTTGTCGTTCTTTGGACGAAGTTTGTCTCGTTCGTTCCTCTTCGTCGTGCCATTAGATCCGTTGGTCTTCTTTGGCCCAAGTTCGTCTCCTTCGTCCGTCTTCGTCTTCCCATTAGATCCGTTGGCCTTCTTTGGACCAAGTTCGTCTCGTTCGTCCATCATCGTGCTTCCATTAGGTTCGTTGGCCTTCTTTGGACCAAGTTCGTCTCTTTAGTCCCTCTTCGTCCTCCCATTAGATCCGTTGGCCTTCTTTGCACCATGTTCGTCTCGTTCGTCCATCTTCGTCTTACCATTTGATCCAATGGCCTTCTTTGGACCATGTTCGTCTCCTTCGTCCATCTTCGTCCTCCCATTAGATCCGTTGGCCTTCTTTGGACCAAGTTCGTCTCGTTCGTCCCGCTTCGTCTTCCCATTAGTTCCGTTGGCCTTCTTTGGACCAAGTTCGTCTCCTTCGTCCATCTTCGTCCTCCCATTAGATCCGTTGGCCATCTTTGGACCAAGTTCGTCTCGTTCGTCCCTCTTCGTCCTTCCATTAGATCCTTTGGCCTTCTTTGGACCAAGTTCGTCTCGTTCGTCCGTCTTCGTCTTCCCATTAGATCCGTTGGCCTTCTTTGGACCATGTTCGTCTCCTTCGTCCCACTTCGTCGTCCCATTAGATCCGTTGGCCTTCTTTGGACCAAGTTCGTCTCTTTCGTCCATCTTCGTCCTCCCATTAGATCCGTTGGCCTTCTTTGGACCATGTTCGTCTCGTTCGTCCATCTTCGTCCTCGCATTAGATCCGTTGTCCTTCTTTGGACGAAGTTCGTCTCGTTCGTCCCTCTTCGTCCTCCCATTAGATCCGTTGGCCTTCTTTGGACCAAGTTCGTCTCGTTCGTCCATCTTCGTCTTCCCATTAGATCCGTTGGCCTTCTTTGGACCAAGTTCGTCTCGTTCGTCCATCTTCGTCCTCCCATTTGATCCGTTGGCCTTCTTTGGACCAAGTTCGTCTCCTTCGTCCGTCTTCGTCTTCCCATTATATCCGTTGGCCTTCTTTGGACCAAGTTCGTCTCGTTCGTCCGTCATCGTGCTTCCATTAGGTCCGTTGGCCTTCTTTGGACCAAGTTCGTCTCGTTCGTCCCTCTTCGTCCTCCCATTAGATTCGTTGGCCTTCTTTGGACCATGTTCGTCTCGTTCGTCCATCATCGTGCTTCCATTAGGTCCGTTGGCCTTCTTTGGACCAAGTTCGTCTCCTTCGTCCATCTTCGTCCTCCCATTAGATCCGTTGGCCTTCTTTTGACCAAGTTCGTCTCGTTCGTCCATCTTCGTCCTCCAGTTAGATCCGTTGGCCTTCTTTGGACCAAGTTCGTCTCGTTCGTTCCTCTTCGTCCTCCCATTAGATCCGTTGGCCTTCTTTGGACCAAGTCCGTCTCCTTCGTCCATCTTCGTCCTCCAATTAGATCCGTTGGCCTTCTTTGTACCAAGTTCGTCTCGTTCGTCCTTCTTCGTCCTCGCATTAGATACGTTGGCCTTCTTTGGACCAAGTTTGTCTCGTTCGTTCCTCTTCGTCGTCCCATTAGATCCGTTGGGCTTCTTTGGACCAAGTTCGTCTCGTTCATCCGTCATCGTGCTTCCATTAGGTCCGTTGGCCTTCTTTGGACCAAGTTCGTCTCGTTCGTCCCTCTTCGTCCTCCCATTAGTTCCGTTGGCCTTCTTTGGACCAAGTTCGTCTCGCTCGTCCATCTTCGTCTTTCTATTAGATCTGTTGTCGTTCTTTGGTCGAAGTTTGTCTCGTTCGTTCCTCTTCGTCGTGCCATTAGATCCGTTGGTCTTCTTTGGCCCAAGTTCGTCTCCTTCGTCCGTCTTCGTCTTCCCATTAGATCCGTTGGCCTTCTTTGGACCAAGTTCGTCTCGTTCGTCCATCATCGTGCTTCCATTAGGTTCGTTGGCCTTCTTTGGACCAAGTTCGTCTCTTTAGTCCCTCTTCGTCCTCCCATTAGATCCGTTGGCCTTCTTTGCACCATGTTCGTCTCGTTCGTCCATCTTCGTCCTCCCATTAGATCCGTTGGCCATCTTTGGACCAAGTTCGTCTCGTTCGTCCCTCTTCGTCCTTCCATTAGATCCTTTGGCCTTCTTTGGACCAAGTTCGTCTCGTTCGTCCGTCTTCGTCTTCCCATTAGATCCGTTGGCCTTCTTTGGACCATGTTCGTCTCCTTCGTCCCACTTCGTCGTCCCATTAGATCCGTTGGCCTTCTTTGGACCAAGTTCGTCTCGTTCGTCCGTCTTCGTCTTCCCATTAGATCCGTTGGCCTTCTTTGGACCATGTTCGTCTCCTTCGTCCCACTTCGTCGTCCCATTAGATCCGTTGGCCTTCTTTGGACCAAGTTCGTCTCGTTCGTCCCTCTTCGTCCTCCCATTAGTTCCGTTGGCCTTCTTTGGACCAAGTTCGTCTCGCTCGTCCATCTTCGTCTTTCTATTAGATCTGTTGTCGTTCTTTGGACGAAGTTTGTCTCGTTCGTTCCTCTTCGTCGTGCCATTAGATCCGTTGGTCTTCTTTGGCCCAAGTTCGTCTCCTTCGTCCGTCTTCGTCTTCCCATTAGATCCGTTGGCCTTCTTTGGACCAAGTTCGTCTCGTTCGTCCATCATCGTGCTTCCATTAGGTTCGTTGGCCTTCTTTGGACCAAGTTCGTCTCCTTCGTCCATCTTCGTCCTCCCATTAGATCCGTTAGCCTTCTTTGGACCAAGTTCGTCTCGTTCGTCCATCTTCGTCCTCCAGTTAGATCCGTTGGCCTTCTTTGGACCAAGTTCGTCTCGTTCGTTCCTCTTCGTCCTCCCATTAGATCTGTTGGCCTTCTTTGGACCAAGTCCGTCTCCTTCGTCCATCTTCGTCCTCCCATTAGATCCGTTGGCCTTCTTTGTACCAAGTTCGTCTCGTTCGTTTTTCTTCGTCCTCGCATTAGATACGTTGGCCTTCTTTGGACCAAGTTCGTCTCGTTCGTTCCTCTTCGTCGTCCCATTAGATCCGTTGGGCTTCTTTGGACCAAGTTCGTCTCGTTCGTCCGTCATCGTGCTTCCATTAGGTCCGTTGGCCTTCTTTGGACCAAGTTCGTCTCGTTCGTCCCTCTTCGTCCTCCCATTTGTTCCGTTGGCCTTCTTTGGACCAAGTTCGTCTCGCTCGTCCATCTTCGTCTTTCTATTAGATCTGTTGTCGTTCTTTGGACGAAGTTTGTCTCGTTCGTTCCTCTTCGTCGTGCCATTAGATCCGTTGGTCTTCTTTGGCCCAAGTTCGTCTCCTTCGTCCGTCTTCGTCTTCCCATTAGATCCGTTGGCCTTCTTTGGACCAAGTTCGTCTCGTTCGTCCATCATCGTGCTTCCATTAGGTTCGTTGGCCTTCTTTGGACCAAGTTCGTCTCTTTAGTCCCTCTTCGTCCTCCCATTAGATCCGTTGGCCTTCTTTGGACCATGCTCGTCTCGTTCGTCCATCTTCGTCTTACCATTTGATCCAATGGCCTTCTTTGGACCATGTTCGTCTCCTTCGTCCATCTTCGTCCTCCCATTAGATCCGTTGGCCTTCTTTGGACCAAGTTTGTCTCGTTCATCCCGCTTCGTCTTCCCATTAGTTCCGTTGGCCTTCTTTGGACCAAGTTCGTCTCCTTCGTCCATCTTCGTCCTCCCATTAGATCCGTTGGCCATCTTTGGACCAAGTTCGTCTCGTTCGTCCCTCTTCGTCCTTCCATTAGATCCTTTGGCCTTCTTTGGACCAAGTTCGTCTCGTTCGTCCGTCTTCGTCTTCCCATTAGATCCGTTGGCCTTCTTTGGACCAAGTTCGTCTCCTTCGTCCCACTTCGTCGTCCCATTAGATCCGTTGGCCTTCTTTGGACCAAGTTCGTCTCCTTCGTCCATCTTCGTCCTCCCATTAGATCCGTTGGCCTTCTTTGGACCATGTTCGTCTCGTTCGTCCATCTTCGTCCTCGCATTAGATCCGTTGTCCTTCTTTGGACCAAGTTCGTCTTGTTCGTCCCTCTTCGTCCTCCCATTAGATCCGTTGGCCTTCTTTGGACCAAGTTCGTCTCGTTCGTCCGTCTTCGTCTTCCCATTAGATCCGTTGGCCTTCTTTGGACCAAGTTCGTCTCCTTCGTCCATCTTCGTCCTCCCATTTGATCCGTTGGCCTTCTTTGGACCAAGTTCGTCTCCTTCGTCCTTCTTCGTCTTCCCATTATATCCGTTGGCCTTCTTTGGACCAAGTTCGTCTCGTTCGTCCGTCATCGTGCTTCCATTAGGTCCGTTGGCCTTCTTTGGACCATGTTCGTCTTGTTCGTCCCTCTTCGTCCTACCATTAGTTCCGTTGGCCTTCATTGGACCAAGTTCGTCTCGCTCGTCCATCTTCGTCTTTCTATTAGAACCGTTGGCCTTCTTTGGACCAAGTTCGTCTCTTTGGTCCCTCTTCGTCCTACCATTAGTTCCGTTGGCCTTCTTTGGACCAAGTTCGTCTCGTTCGTCCATCTTCGTCCTCCCATTTGATCCGTTGGCCTTCTTTGGGCCAAGTTCGTCTGTCTTCGTCTTCCCATTAGATCCGTTGGCCTTCTTTGGACCAAGTTCGTCTCGTTCGTCCGTCATCGTGCTTCCATTAGGTCCGTTGGCCTTCTTTGGACCAAGTTCGTCTCGTTCGTCCCCCTTCGTCCTCCCATTAGATTCGTTGGCCTTCTTTGGACCATGTTCGACTCGTTCATCCATCATCGTGCTTCCATTAGGTTCGTTGGCCTTCTTTGGACCAAGTTCGTCTCCTTCGTCCATCTTCGTCCTCCCATTAGATCCGTTAGCCTTCTTTGGACCAAGTTCGTCTCGTTCGTCCATCTTCGTCCTCCAGTTAGATCCGTTGGCCTTCTTTGGACCAAGTTCGTCTCGTTCGTTCCTCTTCGTCCTCCCATTAGGTCCGTTGGCCTTCTTTGGACCAAGTTCGTCTCGTTCGTCCCCCTTCGTCCTCCCATTAGATTCGTTGGCCTTCTTTGGACCATGTTCGACTCGTTCATCCATCATCGTGCTTCCATTAGGTTCGTTGGCCTTCTTTGGACCAAGTTCGTCTCGTTCGTCCCTCTTCGTCCTTCCATTAGATCCTTTGGCCTTCTTTGGACCAAGTTCGTCTCGTTCGTCCGTCTTCGTCTTCCCATTAGATCCGTTGGCCTTCTTTGGACCAAGTTCGTCTCCTTCGTCCCACTTCGTCGTCCCATTAGATCCGTTGGCCTTCTTTGGACCAAGTTCGTCTCCTTCGTCCATTTTCGTCCTCCCATTAGATCCGTTGGCCTTCTTTGGACCATGTTCGTCTCGTTCGTCCATCTTCGTCCTCGCATTAGATCCGTTGTCCTTCTTTGGACCAAGTTCGTCTTGTTCGTCCCTCTTCGTCCCCCCATTAGATCCGTTGGCCTTCTTTGGACCAAGTTCGTCTCGTTCGTCCGTCTTCGTCTTCCCATTAGATCCGTTGGCCTTCTTTGGACCAAGTTCGTCTCGTTCGTCCATCTTCGTCCTCCCATTTGATCCGTTGGCCTTCTTTGGACCAAGTTCGTCTCCTTCGTCCGTCTTCGTCTTCCCATTATATCCGTTGGCCTTCTTTGGACCAAGTTCGTCTCGTTCGTCCGTCATCGTGCTTCCATTAGGTCCGTTGGCCTTCTTTGGACCATGTTCGTCTCGTTCGTCCCTCTTCGTCCTACCATTAGTTCCGTTGGCCTTCATTGGACCAAGTTCATCTCGCTCGTCCATCTTCGTCTTTCTATTAGAACCGTTGGCCTTCTTTGGACCATGTTCGTCTCGTTCGTCCCTCTTCGTCCTCCCATTAGTTCCGTTGGCCTTCTTTGGACCAAGTTCGTCTCGTTCGTTCCTCTTCGTCTTCCCATTAGTTCCGTTGGCCTTCTTTGGACCAAGTTCGTCTCGTTCGTCCCGCTTCGTCTTCCCATTAGTGCCGTTGGCCTTCTTTGGACCAAGTTCGTCTCCTTCGTCCATCTTCGTCCTCCCATTAGATCCGTTGGCCATCTTTGGACCAACTTCGTCTCGTTCGTCCCTCTTCGTCCTTCCATTAGATCCGTTGGCCTTCTTTGGACCATGTTCGTCTCCTTCGTCCATCTTCGTCCCCCCATTAGATCCGTTGGCCTTCTTTGGACCAAGTTCATCTCGTTCGTCCATCTTCGTCCTCGCATTAGTTCCGTTGGCCTTCTTTGGACCAACTTCGTCTCCTTCGTCCATCTTCGTCCTCCCCTTAGATCCGTTGGCCATCTTTGGACCAAGTTCGTCTCGTTCGTCCCTCTTCGTCCTTCCATTAGATCCGTTGGTCTTCTTTGGCCCAAGTTCGTCTCCTTCGTCCGTCTTCGTCTTCCCA